>PISX010009641.1:0-74892 GCA_004024625.1 Mellivora capensis
TTTTAAAGATTTTATTTATTTATTTTGTCAGAGAGAGAGGGAGAGAGCACAGGCAGACAGAGTGGCAGGCAGAGGCAGAGGGAGAAGCAGGCTCCCTGCCGAGCAAGGAGCCCGATGTGGGACTCGATCCCAGGACGCTGGGATCATGACCTGAGCCAAAGGCAGCCGCTTAACCAACTGAGCCACCCAGGCGTCCCGAGACAGAGAATCTTAAGCAGACTCCATGCTGAACACAGAGACCGACACTGAGGACCTTGAGATCATGACCTGAGCTGAAACCAAGAGTCCTATGCTTAAGTGATTATGCCACCCAGGTGGCCCAAGGTTGCACATTTTACATTCCCACCAATAGTGCACAAGTGTTATGATTTTTCCGCATCCTCACCAATATTTGCCATTTTCTGCTTTTCCTTCCTTCTTTCCTCCCTTCTTCCCTTCCTTCTTTTCTTTCTTCTTTCCTTCCTTCCTCCCTCTGTCCCTTCCTTCCTTGCTTCCATCCTTTTCTTTCTTCTCTTTGTTCCTGCCTTTCTCCCTCCCTCCTTTCCTTCCTCCTTTCCTTCCTTCCTTCCTCTCTTTCTCTCTCTCCCTCTTTCTTTCTTTCTTTCTTTTCTTCCTATGGTAACCATCCTAATGGATGTGAGGTGGTATCTCATCGTGGTTTTGATTGACATTTCCCTAGTGATTAGTGATATAGAGCATCTTATCATGTGCATACTGGCCATTCGTATATCTTCCTTGGAGCAGGGTCTATTCAAGTTCTTTGCCCATGTTTGATTCAGGTTTTTTATTGCTGTTGTTGAGTAATCCATGTTGTTTTTCTGCACACAATCAAGTGACTCTAGCAGGAAGATTCTGGGACAGATTCTTCCAGAAGCAATACAGACATTGCATCTATGCTCATCCTTCTAACATCAGCAGTTTAGGTTTTAACTGCCTTCACAAATTCCTCTAACTTGCATCATCAGTCCCACGATCATCTCTGACCTGAAGTTCTGTAGTCACCACCTAAAAGGCCATCCTGACTCCATGCTTGCTCTGCCCACTTTCTACATGGCAGCCGGGGTGAGCTTTGTCTCAATTAGCAATAATCGCGCCTCGGATAAACATCATTGGCTACTCTACTGCCACGGCACAAAGCTTAGCTTTGTAACAAAATATCAGATCATCATTCTCCTGCCTATATTCGGCTAAGAACTTCCTCATCTGGTGACATTCTCTCCTTCTTCTACCTCTGTCTGACCATTCTATCTTCCATTTCCCAGTCATCGATCACTTCAGTATGTGGCTTCCCATTCCACAGCAGCCTCAGCCAGTCCCTCGGCCAGTCCAACTCTCTCCCATCTCTCTGTGTTGTTGCCTATGGAGGAGGTTTTCCTCTCTTTCTTTCCTTTTTTTTTTTTTAAAGATTTTATTTATTTATTTGAGAGGCAGAGAGAGGGCACAAGAGGAGGGGAAAAGAGAAGGAGACTCCCCGCTGAGCAGGGAGCCCAACAAGGGGCTCGATCCCAGGACCCTGGGATCATGACCTGAGCCGAAGGCAGACGCTTAACCCACTGAGCTACCCAGGGTCCCTGAGGTTTGACTTTGTGAAATGATTTTATATTTGTCTTTTCTGCCTCAGTCTCACAACAATTGGGTTTGTTCCTATTTACAGAGTCCTGAAATCACTGTGGCTTAAACGAGACATACGTTTATTTTTCTCTCCCATAAAAGAAGTCTGGGGCTAGGCAGTCCATCAGAAATCCCCGTTGCTCCTTCCACTTTTTTAGGCCATAGATTCTACCCTCAAAGTAGCCTCTACATCACATGGTTTAATACAGCGGGAGAGAGCAAGGGGGAGAACACACAGATGCTGCTGGCACTGTGAGTCAGCCCCTATTAAAGGGTTTTCCCAGAAACCACACCTAATAATTTCCATTGCTATCTTGATGGTGATCCCTGTCTGCTAGGAAAGCTGGAGAACACAGTATTATTTTCCTTTAATTTGGGCATCTTGGCTATGACTAAGGGGCCCATTACCAAGGGGTCAATTACTAAGAAAGAGGGATAAGTGGCTAGTGGAAAGGCAGCTGGCAGTTTCTGTCACGATTCCTTCTTGAGTGTTTTTCCTCTACCAGATTTTAGGAGTTCCACGCAAGCAGGGATCTTGTCCATGAGGTGTAAGGCAGTATCCCCAGCCCCTGTTTCAGTGTCTGGCGCGCATCTCATAAACACAGATGTGATACGTACCTGATTAAAAAAATGAAGCACAGTGGTAGCTTTTATTTTCCAACGTGACGTTTAAGAGCACACATGGGGGGCACCTGGGTGGCTCAGTGGGTTAAGCCTCTGCCTTCGGGTCAGGTCATGATCTCAGGATCCTGGGATCGAGCCCCACATCGGGATCTCTGCTCATCAGGGAGCCTGCTTCCCCTCTATCTCTCTCTGCCTCTCTGCCTACTTGTGATCTCTCTCTGTCAAATAAATAAATAAAATATTTAAAAAAAAAAAGAGCACACATGGATCCTTTCTGCCTTTCGGATTCTGTCCTAAGACAGGCTAATTAAGTGTTGCCAGAGGCCCATCCTCTTCCCTGTTCCCTTCCCTGGGAAAATCCACCTGTCTTAAATCTGAGAGTCATAGGATGGTACGTATCATCTGCAAGAAGAGTGGGGCTTCCTTTGCAAAAATCACCGCTGCCTAGAATCTAGGGTTATGGTCCATGTGAGCCAACCTGCAGGTCAGAACAAGGCAAATGCCTCCTCACTGACACCATGTGTTCATGTCCCCAATAATAAAATGTTGCCACAGCCTGGCTTTTAGGTTTCTCTCTGGAATTTTCCAGGAATCCGGCTCCGTGATTGTTGCTGTCTGCATCTGGAGCAGACTGAGGAAAGGCCGATTGCAAAAGTGGCCCCACAGGGTTCTTTCGGTCTAATTTTGTTCCAACGCCACTCAGACTGTTGGCCGACGCCACGCATGGACGTGGCTGCCGTCCCTCCACATACAAGCCCACAAGGCGTGACGGGCGTGGGGTTGTGCTGCAGCTTCCAAGCCTTCAGGCGCCTGTTACCTAGAACACGCAGACATCCATTTCCAAAGACATTTTAAAGTGCGTGATTCAGGGCCCATCTCAAAAACATTTCTCATCTATTACTTTTTAACCGATTACCATTCGATTTTTCAAATGATAAAACAGGAAACCCTTTAAACACTCAGTGGATCCTGAATTATTAAACATAAAAGGGCACTTTGGTGTATTTATTATCACACTGGAGGAAATCTTGTCTGGTTTAAGCTCTTAGCTCCTTAAAATGTCCCCTCTACGCTAAAGTGGAGTTAAAAATGCATTGCCATAAAACTCCATCCATTTCCAATTTTCTCATCATCGGTTTCTGACATTATGAGCTGTCACCTTCCCAGGCTGCAACTTCCCTAGGGAGGAGGATGGCCATGTGATGTTGGTGGTCACACTTCACTGGCCTCTTGGAACTGGAAATGAGCCCCAGTTCTCGGGGCTGCCTCCTTTGCCACTCTCCAGACGGACTTAGCTTCTTCAAGGATCAACTTCTGGGGGTTCCTCGCAAGCACGGTCTGTACTGTGCGAACCATGTGCAATGCAGAAAACTCATTTCTTTGGAACCTGTGCTGAGTTTGACCTGTTCTGGTTCTTTTTTGTTCCCCCCCCCCACCCCCCACCCAGGGAGGTGATATTCACATGATGTGAAATTCACCATTTTATTCTGTGCAATCTCATGGCGTTTGGCGCATCCCATCATGGCACAACCACCACCTGTATGTAGTTTCAAAGTATTTTCATCATCCCCAAAGAAAACCCCTTGTCTGTCAAAGAGTCCCTTCCTATCCCCCCTGCCCTGAGTACTACCACTGTGCTTTCTATCTCCATGGCTTTTAAGTTCTGGACCTTTCATGCGATACAGTCACCCAGTGTGTGACTGTTTGCGTCTGACTTGTTCCACTGAGCATGATGGTTTAATATGTTATGTTATTAAATTATATATAATAATATATAATAAATAATAATAATTAAATTATATATAATAATATATATAATAAATAATAAATATGTTATTAAAATGTTAATAATAACATTCGGTGTTATAGAATGTAGCAGTCTTTCGTTACTTCATATAACTGAATAACATTCCTCTGTATGGACATACCACATCCGTTCTCTCATGGAGGGGTATGAGGGTTATTTCCAACTTTTGTCAGTTGTGAACAGTGTATGAACCCACACGTACAAATTCTTGAGGACCTGGTCGCAGTCCTCTCGGGTGTCTGACTGGGAGTGTGGGTGCTGGGCCAGAGGGTAACTCTGTGTCTCGCTTTTTTTTGAGGACCTACCAACTATCTTCTACACAGGGATAGTACTTTTCGTTCACAGGTTTTAGCTCTCTCTCCTATTGATGCTATTTTTAACTTTGTACTCAAGGAAAGATGACTCCAGAAACAGAAAGTAGCTCTGGAATTCCCAGAAGCAGGTGTTAAAATCAGCAGCAAGCTCACCTCTCCCTGCTTCAAATACAACAGGAAGCATGAGATGCTCAGAGCCGTATTTTTCCTTATTCCTTTTCTCTGTCCCATAGGAGAACAGTTGCGGGAGAGGCTGAAAGGAACCACCTCTGTACTTAGTTCCAACAGCCTGGAGAAAGCAGAGATGCTGGGTAAAAGGCCGGCTGAAGGGAGCATGGAGGGAGAGGGAACAATGCATGTGGCCAGGTGTTAGGAGAGAGGGAGAAACCGCCTGGCCACTCAGCCTGGCTGTGATGTGCACCTTTGAAATGGAGTCTTTCAAATCCTTTCTTTCTCCCGCCCTCGCTACCTCACTTCCTTCCCTCCGTCTTTTCTTTTTAGAGAGAGATAGCGCGTGAACGGGCAGGAGGGACAGAAGTAGAGGGAGAGAGAGAGAAGCCTAAGCAGGCTCCACGCCCAGTGTGGAGGCTAATGCGGGGCTCGATCTCATAACCCTGAGATCATGACCTGAGCTGAAATCAAGACTCAGACCCTTAACCCACTGAGCCACCAGGGCTCCCCCAAGTCCTTCTTAAAATTACTCGGACTTGCATACACAGATGATGCCACTTGGCTTCATATCGTTCACACAACCCAACTTCCCCTCTGCACACCACTCTAACTATATTTAGTCGTACGTATTTATCTTTGCTCAGAATTCCACTTCCCTTTCCCTTTGCAAATGCTGTCCTCCTTGCCTGAAACACCCTTCCATAAATCGTCTGTCTGAAAATGCCCACCTACCCTCAAAACCCTGTCCAGGAATCACCTGTCTCCTCCAACCTTCCAAGACACCCTTCTCAGCATAACTCCTGCTCCCGTGTCGTCATTCAGGTTTACTTGCTGTCACACATACCTGCCTCCTCTTCCTAACCAAGGCTTCTTTGAAGGGAGGGATACTGGCTTCCTCCCTTAAAAATGGGGATAAAAATATTTCCTTCTCGGGGTGAAGTGAGAGCACTACCTTGTACATCCTAGGGATTAATAAATGTTTGTGGAGGGGCACCTGGGTGGCTCAGTGGGTTAAGCCTCTGCCTTCGACTCAGGTCATGGTCTCAGGGTCCTAGGATCAAGCCCCACATTGGTCTCTCTGCTCACCGGGGAGCCTGCTTCCCCCCCCCCTCTGCCAGCCTCTCTGCCTACTTGTGATCTGTCAAATAAATACATAAAATCTTAAAAAAAAATAAATAAATGTTTGTGGAATGAGTGAGCCTTTGGTCTCCTGCCCTCTCAAGGCTGGCAATGGTCTCAACAAGAAAGTGCTGAGTGTGCACTGTGGAGCAAGTTGGGCAAAGGGGCTAGGAAGGGAGTAGAGGGGAAGAGGGCAAGCTGGAGAGCTGATCCGCTGAGAGCTCTGTGGGACGGAAGGTGAGAGTGACCGCAGTGTGACCAGCACCACGAGCGGCACACGGACCACACATCACGCGTGCTCGGTACTGAGCCCAAGTAGCCACCGCTATTATTGTCGCCACTCTGACTGCAGGACACATTTTTTAGATTCAACGTTGCTGAACCAAGCCTATGCTTTTGTTTCCTCTGGATGGAAGAAAAGGAGGAGGAGGAGGAGGAGGAAAAAGAAAGGAGGGGTGGGGGGCGGTGAGGACCGAAACAAAACAAAGTGGTAATCAGCGAAGCTTCAGAACTCCCTCTGCCAGGCTGAGCAAGATGATGGTCACATTCTTCTGACGCCCAGAGCCCAGGAAAGTCCTCAGATCCTGCCGCAAACAGCAACGCAGCCAGGAACGAAAGGGAAAGCATGTCACATGTGTGAAGCTACACTCGGTAATCCATTTATAAGAGATATAAGCCAAGCACCTCTCTTTACACTGTGAGCATCTCTGCTACCCATTAACTCTTCCAGACTTGTGCTGTTGAGTCCTGCCTTGTTCCACCCTATCGGATGCCAGATGTGGGCCAGATGTCAGGTGCCTGCCCCTGCCCATGCAGCGATGCTCATCTCCTCTGACCTGTAATTTATATGGTGGACAAAAAGTTTGCACATGAGTTCCTTGGTAGAATTGGTTAGGGTTGACAGCACAACCAACATTCTCACAAGAAGCCCTATCCTGTGAGCCTGTGAGATAAGAAGCACTGTAAGAGGATGAGGCTCAAAAAGGGACATCCTCTTCTATCACGGGATAGAAGGCTGTCCTGGGAAAGCTGGACCAGTAGCAGAGCATGGGCTCGCCCCCTGACATGGCTAGTCCAACAGCAGATTTGGCTCAAGGCATGAAACAAAGCGAGGTTAACAGATAGTATGGGGTTTTTAATAAAGGTCATAAAGTAGGGATGTTAGATATTTTAGTGACAGAATTAGCAGAATAATAAAAAGCAAACTAAGAACCAATGGACTTAGTTAATACCTGTCACATTTCAATACTGAAAAGATGTTACTCGTTTGTCTTTGAAATCTCCACTTTCAAACGTCAATGAAATTATTTATTTCTGGTGACGAGGTGGAAAACAAAACCGATTCAGAGATAGCTACGGGCCTTGTAACTTAATGATGAACAGCTTTTTAGAAATTAGACGCAACTCTTCAAAACCTTCAGCCCTGAAGGATCAGATGTTCCCAAAGCTTAGCCATCCTTCTGCCACTGTCACTAAATGGCCATCATGTGTCATAATGATAAACCATCAGCTTAACGTAACTTTACACGGATGTACTTTGTTTCCACTGAAACACATTATTTTTACAAGGCAACTTTACATCAATACTACAAATGGAAAAGAAAAAAAATAATATCACTTATTCCAAATAGAGTAACCATAAAATAAATGCAATGCAATCACAAACTACTAATATCTTGCTACCATTAACCTGCAGACATGAGCCTGAGCCCTCCATCTTATTGTTAAAAATGGAGATCATCAAGTATTAGAGAGATGCTGAAGACACCCTAGCACCAAAGACCTTCTCAATGACATCAACAGGAAAATGCAAAGAAAATTCAGAACAGAGTAAGTCCATCCCCAAATGAGTGGTTTAATGTTATTTAATAGCATCTCTGTATGTCACCTAAATCCATAATAATCAGATGGGACTCACACTTTGGGAAAGGCAGTTTCCAGACAATGCTTTTCTTTAAAAAGAGAGAGAGAAAGAGAGAGAGAGAGAGAGAGAGAGAGAGACTACTATCTTTTCAAGTTCTAATAGAATATCTCATATTTTTAATTATTGCTCCAAGAAAATGTCAGTCGCTCACTCTCTCCTTCCTGTGGCAACATTTCTTCCAGTTTTAAGTTAACTAAACATACAACCCTAATTTCTTTTTTTTTTCTTTTAAAGATTTTATTTACATATTTGACAGAGATCACAAGTAGGCAGAGAGACAGGCAGATAGAGAGGGGGGAGCAGGATCCCCGCTAAGCAGAGAGCCCAATGCAGGGCTCGATCCCAGGACCCTGAGATCATGACCTGAGCCAAAGGCAGAGGCTTTAACCCACTGAGCCACCCAGGTGCCCCCAACCCTAATTCCTGCTAAGATTGGCTGCGCCAGCGTCAAGTGTTAATACACCAGATTGTTGTTTCAGAGCATGGACCCTGTATCTGTGATTTCCCCGCCCTGTCACAAACCAGCTGTGCAACCCTGGGCAAGCTCACATCTCTCTGTGCAATGTCTCCTCATGTATGAAGGTGTTGGTGGCACTGTGTTCCTTTCTGGAGCCTCTAGGGGAGAATGTGTGTTCTTGTCCTTTCTGGATTCCAGAGGCTGCCTGCACTTCTTGGTGCATGGCTCACTTCTATGTTAAAGACAGCAATTACCCATCAAGTTTGTTTTGTTTTGTTTTTGTTTTCAGGGCACTTCTCTCTTCCACTTATGAGGACCTTTGGAATCATATTGAGTCCATCCCGATAATCCAGGAAAAGCTCCCCATCTTAAAGCCAGCTAATGAGCAAGATCAATTCTATTTGTAGCCCTTAATTCTCCTTTGTCGTGTACTCTAACTTATTCACAGTTTCCAGGGATTAGGGTATGGACATATCTGGGGCGGAGGGCATTATTCTACCTCCCACACTGCCAGACTGTGAGAAAGCTATCCACACAAAGAAGAACAGAAGACATGGTCTTTCTCTCTGCTTTTATGTCGTTCTGAGAGTGTGTGAGGCTGCCCCAGTGGGGTGTCTCAAGCAGATGACCCTTGGATGTAATCTCTTCCTATCGGTGTTTTGCATGTCCCACACCTTGCTTTTATTGCTTATAAAAACATTTTTTAAACATTTATTTATTAATTTTAGAGAGAGAGAGTGTGAGCAGAGGGGAGCAGTAGAAGGGGAAGAAGAGGAAGGGGGGTGGAAAGAAACTCAAGCAGACTTCATGCTGAGTGCAGAGCCCGATGCAGGGCTGGATCTCACCACCCCGAGATCATGACCTGAGCTGAAACCAAGACTCAGAAGACTTAACTGACCAAGCCCCCAGGCACCGCAATTATTTATAAAAATATTTTTAACTTGAAATAGTTTTAGATTTACAGAAAGACTGCAAAGATAACGGGAGACTTCCTATGTATGTCTTACGCAGTGTCCCCTAACATGAACACCTGACTTTACCTCAGCATGGTGACCTAAGTCAGGACATTCCCAGTGGGGACAACACTGGTAACTAAACTGCAGGTCACACTGGGAATCCATTTGTTTATTCCACAAAGTTCCCATTTCTGTGCCAGGATCCCATCCAGGGTCTCCCCTTGCATTTTGCTATTATTTCTCTTTTTTCTCCTCACAGTTGACCTCCTAGCAAGTCAACGTTCAGTGGAGCTTAATGCTGCCACCAAGTATGTCCCTTGTATAGTAATCTCCATGCAGAGGATCTGCATGGCTGCGCAGGCATTTCTATCTGCAGCTTCTAGGGAAGCATTGTTAGGATTCTGAGAAGCCCCAGTCCAGCAACTTTCAAACCCCCAAGTCTCTTAGATGAAACCCCACCCCCCCACCATACTGAGTCCTGCACTTCTCCCAACTTCAGATTCACAAGCAAACCTTCTCCTTCCACAAACACCAACGAGCTCCCATGACACTCAAGCCACAAAATGGCAGGAAAGCACAGGAGAGTCTGAGATATTTGGGACCAGAACTAGAACCGCTGGCCAGCATTCCTTCTGCTCACCCTCCTCTGTTCTCTCCCCACCCCTTCCTTCTGGTTTTGAAAACATCTCATGGAATTGTACAGAAAGGGCATCAATAGATTACAAACTGTTTCCCTCTAATAAAATGTTAAACGATGTTGAAAATTAATCACCAGGGCCATCGTGCTGCCCTCCTCAGAGGGAGACGGCTCGGGAAATTTAATAAATTATTATCACAATGATGTTCCTATTATAGAATTTGCATTTCATTCCCAAGGCTTGCATTCAGTCTCAAAGTTGCCTGGTGATGGTTAATAAAACCAACGGACTCTTCTGCCTCAATGATTGGAGGGCTGTGCTTACGGTGGTCTGTCATACTTAATTATACTTATATACTTAAATACTTACATACTTCATACTTAATTATTTCAGCTCGTGCTCTAACCCCCTTCTTTATAATTCTGGCTTCTTTAAGACAACTAAAGACAGTACTGAATCGCGAGAGTGCCCTCCTGCCGGAAACACATGCCGTAATGATATGCCTAGCTTAAAAGCAAATCTAATCTACTTGCTTATTAAATTTAAATGTGTTTAAGGCTGATATGGTTTGAAGATGATATGTAAAATAACAGCCTCTATGGTTATAAATGTCAACTCTAAAAATTATATGCAATATAACATACAAAATAAATGCTGCTTCATCTTTACATTCCACTGTGATCAATTCATTAAACAATGTATTACAAGCTATGAGGACGATCGTACGACGCAAGACGCCATTTGTCACAGCGTATTCTAAGGCACCCAGGAAATGCTGTAGAGATCTTTTTTTGTCAGCCATGGATTAGAGTCCTTATTAGAAAGAGGGGGAGAAAACAGCTTTCTGATGTACCATGAGCAGAATTACTTCTCCAGTCAAATATTAAGGACTCAAGAAATCCATTCTTATGGCAAAGTTCCATATTAAAAAGTGGGAGTGGGATAAAGGGGTTTCCTAAGGAAGAGAGCACTGGCTATAAACAGTAAGTATGATGGTAAGGAATGAAGACGGATTTCCCTCTGGGTTATGAATCACAGTTTCATAATGTTCAAATCATACCCTGGGAGTCCCTAAGCCGGATTGATCACAGCGGGATTCTATGGGAGTGTAAGGAGGGGACATGTAATATACATCCTGGGCTCCTTCCTTAATGTTCTAATTGAGAAGATTGGGGAGAAGCTTGGGAATTCCCCTCTTTTTTTCCTTAAAAAAAAAAAAAAAGACCTTCCTTCATAATTCTCTGAATAGTTAACATGCTCCAAAGCATAAGCAAGCCTTTTTAGCATACGTATGCATGTTTTTCTATGTCTGTAGACAAGTCTGTCCCAACTCTTAAAACAAATGAGTGATACAGCGAATGTGGAGAAATCTGTCTGCCCCAGGGAGCAACCTGCTCTATAGAGTTAGAACCACGAAAGCCAGAAAATAACACTCCTGATCTGTGGGTGAAATACTTCAAGTGCTTCTGACTTCTGGGCCACTGTATCACTCTGCATGCCCAATCTCCTCAATTTTCCCTTCTAACGTAGGTCACTTCCCATCTCCTTTTAGCTCATCATCTAGAGATCAGTTTCATTCAGAAAAAAAAAAAAAAAAAAAGCATCTGTCTGAGAAGTCAAAGTCTCTGTTGGGAATTCATTGAACAATGAGAAGCATCAATGCTTATAAAACCTAATAAAAAAAAATGAGGGCAGCTGACGCTGGCTGGAAGGATTTTCTATTTTAAATTTTTAAAAAATTTATACATGTATTTAAATGTAATTGTGTCAAGCACGTGCTACTTTATCAATAGTATTCTATTCCTTAGTGACCTTCTAAGAAGTCTTGAGTTTGTTTTTTGGGGTTTTTTGTTTGTTTGTTTGTTTACCACTTAACAGAGAATTCTACGTTTGGGTCACTCATTGATGTCATGCTCAATCCTATTTCAATTAGGATAACGATCCTTTTTCCTTCTGCATTTGGGTTGGGCCTCTCCAGACACACCAATGGTCAGGATATAGACGGGCTAGGAAAGATCCTTCCAGAAAACTGGTGGAAAGAAAGAAAACTTTACTCTCCAGATGTAGTGGGAAAGTTATGCAGGAGATTGCCCGCAGGTGTCTGGAAGTCGTGAGGTTGCTGACCTAGACCTCCTCCCTGATTTACAACCTACAGCACCTTCCTCCCACTGGTAGGCTAGTTTATAAATTAAGAGATTTAACTGAGAGATTTAATTAAGAGATTGGTAATGGGATACAGACAATTATGTCTTATAGAGTGCCTTATGGCCTCTGGAGGGTGTGTGTACGTGCATGTGTATGTGTGTGTGTGTTGGAAGAAGGGGTTTTGGAGTGGGGGCAATACGTTCCTGGAGTTGGGGAAACTGATTGAATCCGTGAGAGTCTTCAGACCACCGTCATGATGGAGATGCCGTCCTCTCGGACTTCATCAACTAGGAATCACTCAGCCTTTCCTTTAAAGGCCCTGAAGTCTTGACCTGCCCCTGACTAGAGCTTCATGATCCAAACCCTCATTGGATGGTGTACCCTACAGTGATAGCCTCCATTGTGTTGGACAACTCCCTCCACCCCCTGGGCGCCTGCTGCTCTCCATGCTGCTTCCTTAACTTTCTTGGAAAGCTCCTCAAACTCTGAAATTTTGAACAGCAAACTCAATGTCATTCCTTTGTTCCTTTGCAGAATGCCTTGTGCCATCTCTCATGGTCATACTTTCTGCAGTCATGAGACAGATCTGCAGCAGAACCGCAAATGGCACGGGGATGTATGCGGCTCAGTATGGCAGTATGGAAAGTGGTATGCTGAGCCAACACTCATCAGAGAAGTCTGCGGCAAGATCTGCTGTCATTTGCTTAGAGTATAAAAGAACACTCAGGGAATGGAGTGGGAGAAAATTACACATGCATACACACACATGTGCACACACACACGTGTGTGCACGCGCTCACACAGCAAAACATTTCCTTCCTACATGACTTCAGTCAGGGTCCCTACCAGACCTCTGTACCATACAGCTAAAAGCTTCCTCCAAATGGTACTTTAAAACTATTTGCAATGCAAATTTCAACTTTAGAGTTTTTAACAAAACCCCACTCAGACAATATCCGAGTGTTTTAATGCAAGACTTAAAAAGCCAAAGGAAATACAGGAAGACACACTATAGCTTCTCCATTTAGCCTAACGCACTTGAGTCACCTTCTTTAGCTTTACATCCATGGTCCATTTCAAGGAACCTATGCTGAAGACATGGCCATAAAGATGTTTTATTCCAACACATTTGTGGCTCTGGTTTCCCTTCCAGTTAGATAATAGTACATTTCTAGCTGAGATGGCTGATTCGTCAACATTCTCTAATGCAATCAGCAAAATAATCCACATTTCGTCCAGAAAATGCAAAAATTAAAGAAAAGGTAAAAGGAAATAAAATGATCTATAATCCCACTATCCAGAGACAACTATGGTTGAAACATCGAAAAATATTTTTTTGAGACTTCTGTTCTACCTGTGAGCTAATGCTTAAAGTGCTGTGATTTTGCCAATGCCATATTGCGGAATCTGCTTTGTTTGCTTGACAATACCTTGTGAACACTATCCAATATGACCACCATAAATTAGCCAATTCTAGGTGTCAGAAATTTAGGTTATTTCCAATTTTTCACCATTAGGAAAAATGCTGATAAATATTCTTTTATAGGGAGCCATATTTGTTTCCATGATGTTAAAAGGATTTTCCCATAGTGTTAAAATACATGTGGGCTCCTTTTTAAGACTTCACATCATTTTTAAAGTGATTCATAGTCTCTCAGAAGAACCAAGGAAGGACAGGTGCACTCTAAGGAAAAAAAAACAAACTTATATCCTATACCACCCGCCCCCTTGCTCCCTACCTATAATTTCAGTAGTTCAAAGTGCCTACAGAACTATGTTTTTTAAAAATGAGTTTTAACAGACCCTATTGAGACTACTAAATGCATTCGGATATAGGTGATATTTGATGATAGGATCAATGTATTAATGATGCTGTAATTTTATATAGTACCCTATAAATTTTTTAAAGACATCTCTTTAGGTACTTAGAAATAAGTTTCATGATATCTGGAAGCTTTCTTTGAAGTACCGTGTATATCTGTGCAATTTTTAAATCCCACTCTGAGTATATGATGATCATTGTATTACTCTCTTCCCTTTTCTATACACACAATATTTTTCATAATAAAAATAGTTTTTAAAATGCAACCAGAACATTCTTCTCAGCGGGGGTGGAAGCACACGGTAGGGTCCAAGTGGGAGAGTAGATCGGCAATAAGATTAGGTCTCTGTCGTCGTCATGCCACGACGCTGTCCGAGAATATGACCGCCAACAGTGAGGACCATGAGTAGCCTTAAAGGACATTCTGTGAAATAATAGCATCTTATGTGTTCCCTGGGGACATCAGAGTTCTGACCCTGACCCTCCGGGTCTCTGGATCTGTACTGAAGCATATCAACCAAGCATGGCAGCTAAAGGTTTGCAGCCACTTGAGAGGAGGAGGAGACAGGGTCAGGAAGTGAGTCTCTACTAGGCAGTCATATCTTTGTTGAGACTAGATCAGGGTTGTTGGTACCTGGGGATGAAATGCCATAGAACCCCAATTGCCATGGCTTACCGAGTACCTGTGGGGCTCCTTGATGCTCAGATCTTCACGTGCCGGTGTAAAGGCTTTACAACCTAAAAAGGAATCCAATATCTTGACATGTGTGCTCATCATCTAACACTTTCAGTCATAGCAGGAAAAAGAAAAAACAAGTGTGTTTGGAGATAAACTGCATAACTAGGCCTATCTCTGAGGACTAAATTGATTTATGGTTCTGACACACAGATATCTGCCCAGATGTTTCTCAAGGTGTAATAAAAGTGGCAGGGTTTCTTGCAAATGGTGTAGCCCATCTGCCCAAGAATGTGTGTGTCCACAAAGATGATCCATATTGTCATGGGAATCATTAGGATGCAACAGCATTGGGGGCACTAGACCCAGATAGCTCACATCCAGTCTTATCACTTGCAGACAAAAGCATGGGATCCAATGGTCTTCCATGCAATCCATCTCTGTCAAATGCATTAAGGAAATTACCTGTCAGAAACATCATGGCTGAGATTCTGTGATTAAACACAAACGTGGAAATGCTCAAGGGTACAGTGGAATCATTAAGAAAAAAAAATTACACACAAACACCTCCTTCAATTTACTTTCCTTAGAACTAATTCTGTGGTCATAAATATTTGAAATCTGCAGAGCGATACAGAACATGAAACTTATCAAGCATCCATTCTCGCTGAAGCTCTGCCAAGTGTTTCCATGTTTCCATACACTGTTGCATGAAATCCCATTGTGCGGCAGATGAAATGAGATAAACTCTATGAATGCTCTTCTATGTACTTACTGCCCATTTTCAAATGTATTGCCTATTACTTAATCTAAGGTTTAATTTCCTTATCTTCTCTGTGGGGCATTAATGTGCATATCATGGGGTCACTGCAATGCTTCAAAGAGATTATATATATACATATATATATGTACATATATATGTATATAAAGCTTCAAGCATACATTTCACACAAAGTAGGCTTTCTTGTACTATTATTAACAACTATGAGAAAGCATTAATACTGTATTTAATTAGTATCTCCTTAAACATATATACACATACTTAGAAATTATCTTGTCTAAGGTTTTGAGTTTGATATATAAATGCACAGAAATTTCAAACCAAGGTTGTTCTGACTCTAAAAGTTCAAGCTCTGTCTGCAGGTCCACATTATTCAAGGTTTAATAAAATAAAGTTTCACAAGCATTCACAAATATTTGTGGGGGTCATATCTCTTTAAGTGCACCCACGTGATCAAGACCTGCATATGTGACCCTTCTAGGATATCGTGTCACCATACTGTTTGCTAACCTGGCAAGGACTGCCATAAAGGCATACTAGAGGAGTCACACTTAGATCATTTAGTTAATTTTTGACCATGAGATTAGGGTTATGGGGAACCACGGGGAAGTAAAAACCCACACAGAATACAGATAAACAGATGCCCTGTGTCACATAGTCATTTTGTGGGTATATTGTCATCACCATCATCTCTCCCAGGTCTTCTGCCAAAACCTGCTGGCTTATCCCCCTGCATCCACCATTCCCCTCTCCAGAGTCTACTCTCCAAAAATTCCTGTGAATTGTAAATTGGTTGATGAGCCTTCTCTTAAGCCATCATTGCTCTGAGACTAAAATTTAAGAAGTTTCCTTGATCTGCTTCTCTTCTCCCCTCTTCTCTTCCCCTTGTTCTTGAAATTCATTCCAGACACGCACTGCCCTTCTTCTGCTCTCCAAACTCACCATACCCTTTCCTGCCAATGACCACCTATGTGCCTTCATGCTGTTGGGCTCCCACTATAGATCCTGTCTTCCTCTCCCCAACCCTTATATCTGTGCCATCCCTAGTCATTTCAGTTCAAGTCATTCCATTTCACTGTCTTCATGATACCATCACAGCCTGAGATTTTATCCTCTCTTTACCGGTTTACTTTATGTCTTATAAACTATGCCCCAAATTAGAATGGTTGTTCCATGAAGGCAGAGACCTGACAACCTTCATACCCAAAACCATACCTGACAGCAGGAGGTGCTAAGTACCTCCTTGCTGAACAGAAATTAAATAAGATGAAAAGTTCTCCATATGTTGTATCAATTTTATCTGGACAGTAATGCTAAGCCCTTTCTTACTTTCTTTGTGAGTCAGCTATTCCGTGACTTCTGCTTGGAGAAGACCATTTGGCCCTGAATTCCGAGTGCACCTTCCTGCATAAGGACCCTATAAGATCATCAACGCAGGCTTCTGGGAATCTTGGACATAACACACACATGCACACGCGCGCGCACACACACACACACACACACACACACAATTTTATTCAGAAGTATTGATGAAGTAAAGGGGGACAAGAAGCACAAAGCACCTCTTGTACTTGAAGTTTGGATTGACCTGAGAAGGTATCATTGTTTAATAAGTGTAAATAAATAAAAGTCTTTGGGTTCAAGGACACCTGGGTGGCTTAGTCAGTTGAGCATCCAACTCTTGATTTTGGCTCAGGTTGTGATCTCTGTGTTGTGAGATCAAGCCTTGCGTTGGGCTCCACACTCAGTGTGGAATCCGCTTGTCTCTGTCTCTCTACTCCTCCCCTAGCTTGTGTTCTGGCTCTCTCTTTCAAATAGATGAATAAATAAAATCGTTTACTTAAAAGGTATTTGGGTCAGGATACTCCCATGTTGGTCAGTGGGCCTCAGCTGATAGCATGAAATTTCAAGCAGAAAAATTACCCCTGTGATTTTTTTCTGCCAATTTCAGCTCAATCCCCATACCTTCACTAACCTTTTTTAAACTCACAAACACAACACACTTGTAGTTATTTGGAGATACAACTCCTTCATCATGGCTCCCCCAAATCAAGTCAATCTCCTCTCAGAGACACCCATAAGAAATAGTTGTTTTGTGTAATTCAACCCATTGTACTTCAATTAATAGGACCAGTGTTGCATACCAACCCTAGCTGGATCAACTTAATTCTTTCACCTAGAGAATCTAGAATTAAGGATGCCATAGCGCTTACTTATACTTTTATATATTCAAAACCATTGCTATGTGTCTAGTATGCATAAAGCATTGTTTAGAATAAGTTTTTGCTCTCAGAAACGTAGGTTCTAGCTGGAGAGCCATACAGTACATGAGTCTACAAAGAAAGTAAGATGATTTATGACCACAGCATGTGACTGGTATGGCCAGGGAAAACCTTTGGAAGAGGTAACATGAACTTAAATGCAATTAACAGAAAGGAACCAATAATGCAAGGATCTGTGGGGAGCATCCCAGAAGGATTTTGGGCAATGGGCAAGGGGGAGAGAAGGGCAAATCTGATTGGTTGGCCATGAGCTGCAAAGATAAGGGTGAGTTGTTTTGAGGGTTGAGGACTGATGCCTTTCCTGGTCCTTGTTTCATTCCATTGGGTCATGCTACTCTTCCTCTTTTTGGCATCTGTGGAATGTTTTGAAACTAAATTCTCCCTTTTTACTTAAGTGAGTCTGAATGGAGTTTCTGTTTTTGTTTGTTTGTTTGTTTGTTTTTGTTTTTTAACCCAGAAGAATTAAAATTACCTCTTATCCCCAAATTTCCAGAGCACTAGCTCACAACAGAATATCCAGAAAAGGGCAAAAATGTTCAGAACAAGGAGAGAGAACAGATATGCAGCTTCTGCTCAGCCTTCCAGAACCAAGAAAAAGAGGGAGGTCAGGCAAGTTTGAGCATGAGATCATTCCATTAAGAATTCAGGCTTGAGGGGGGAAGGAAGATACTTTTCACTTTTCGTTTTGTATTTGTGGCTGCAGAATTCAAGCCAGGTTCCCTACAGAAGAGCATCACTGTTTACAAAGCAGAGAAAAAATGGCAACTCTTCAACAGTTTCAAGTAGCTAACCATTCAGTAAAGTTTCAAACTCTCCGACCCTCAGAGCTAATTATCTAGGTCAAAGATACCTCAACAAGGTTCATCTTATGAGGCAGCTACAAAGTGCTGACATTGACTAACCGAATTGCCATGAACACACTTCTGAAGCCTTATCCGGCTCATCAGCAGAGACAATTGTGATCACCCAGTGGCCTGTGCCACGGGTGGGTTGGCCTGCAGAGAAAGGTGGCCTGCTCTTCATTCCCTATTCCTGCTCCAGTGGAATTAACCCTTTTGCTCCCCTTTCCCTGATGGCCAAGTTCTTTCATTTCCTAGCAACTCTTTCAAAACCACTTTGCATACAATTATTCAGAAAGATCTCCTCTGGGGAGATCGCGAACACTGGCAGCGTCCAAAATAAAAGCACTCTGAAATTCTCGGGCAACCACAACTAACTGTAATCACTTATTAACTAAAGAGCAGAAGATCAGAAGAGGGAGCAGAGTAAAGGGTCTGAAAGAGAGCAGGGGAGGATTAAGTCTGGGGCTTCATTCACTCAGTCCTGGTGCCCACGCTGACGGGGGAGTAACCATTTCACTGGTCAGCAGCGGGGGCGAGTGGGGCTCAGAGAGGTTCAGTGACCTTTCCAGGGCCATTCAGCTGACAAATGGGAGGCCAGGATAGAAACTCTATAGCTAAGACTCCTGGCTATTCCCTTGTATCACAGGACCAGTAAACTGTGGCCTGGGCTCAAATCTGTCTTGCTGCCTGTTGTCGAAAATAAAGGTTTATTGTAACACTGCCATGCTCACTTGTTTACACACTGCCTCGGCCTGCTTTTCCTTACACCCGCAGAGTGGAGTCCTTGTGATGAGACAGGATGGCCCACAAGCCTAAAATATTTACTGTCTTGGCCTTTGCAGAAAAAGTTGGCCAACCAGCACTTTATGGTGTTGTTATGAGCTTGAAGTACCAAATCCTCAACCTGACACAGGCCTTCTCTTTCACAGGATGCTGAAAATAAACTTCCCCTGTGGTAATATTGTGCCTAAATATTGTCACCTTGAAGCAAGTGTTCTGGCTTTAGTTTTTCTATTTTTTTTTTATCATAGTAACTCACAGTAGAAATGGAGCTGAAGAGCAGGAGAGATCATTTTCCCCAAGCAAATCTCTTGCAATCCTTTCTAACACCACAGGGAACCATCTTACCTGTTGCAGAAAAGGGAAGAAACGGTGTCACTCTACTTAGTGGCAACTCATCTAGTAGCCTTGTAAAGTACTATCCAGTAAAATCAAAGGGCCCTGCCAGATAAATCGATATGAGTACATAACCATGTTTCTGTCTGGGCTTTCTGGAAACATGCCTTCAGAATGGAGGCACGTGCCCTACCCGGTACCTGCTGTGAAGAATATCCCGTCATGAGGAAACAGGTTTCCAGAAACTGCCCTTTTCTGACTATGTGGTAACAAGCACTTTACTCATGGACTTGAGCCTGTTTTCTATCTGGGGGAAAACAAACAAACAAAACAAAACAAACAAACAAACATACCAGTATCCTCCCACCTTATGGAATTACAGAATAATTTACATAATTAATACATGTAAACTGCATTAAAGGACTGGTATACAATAAGTCTTTATGAACAACTGTGACCGCTGTTTGGATATTATTATTATTTGTTATAATAATAGCGCTATAAAGCAGAATTTGAAGAGCACCATTTTCACTGTGAAGACTGGGGCTATTGTGGACAAAACGCAGAACTTTCTCTCTAAGAGAAATGGACCCGGTGCCACATTTCTGCAAAAATGGTGAATTTTTCCCCCAGCTCCTGTATACAAAGGAAGGACGGTGCACCTCCCTGGAGCTGTGTTGCTGTTGTTGGAATCGCCAGCCCTGTGTGGTCAGCTTGGTACTTAGGAAAAACAAAAGCAAAACATGTGTGCACATTAAATTTAAAATGTCTGACAAAGAGGAAATGCCAGCACCTAATAGATAGGTCCAACAGCAAACATAATTAATTAGTCTGCAGCTTGGCAAATTCTCCCACAGATTTTGGTGGATCGTAAATCAGTTCAAGAGGAAGCCAGACAAATTGTGGAGACCGAACAAATCATTGAGGGAGATGGAAGTCAGAGAAAATTATTCTCCAAGGAGAAGATTTTTAGAACTGTGTTCTCTTAAATAAGGGAGGGGTTCATTTGAGAAAGTCTGAACCTAAAATTACTTTACATTTTCAATGGAAATGAACTCTGAAAGCAAAGGTAATTTAAGCGTCTTCCTTTCAAAAAATTCCTGGTTGAGCATCTTTCCGTAGAAAGAGCTGCACAGTTTTATCCCACTCTCCTACCCACAAATGCATCAAGAAAATTAAGACCTCAGAATGCATCAAATAAGCTGGGATCTGACCAAGAAAAGTTGAACCTTGCACATTAATTATGTATCAGATTAAAGAAACAGCCATAAAAATAAAAGCAGACCTATCCTCCATGTGGCAGCTTTATTAGCTGGTTTATGGTCCACCATATGTGCTGCCATAGGAAATTACAATGGGCCAGGATTGTTAACCATAAACAAAGGAGACTGGATTATTATTTACGGTCTTGTTAACCACATTAGTAAAGTCAACCAAACTGGGTCAGAAGTGAAGATGAGTGTTCATTAGACATGACTTCTAGAAGAACAGTTGAAACCCAATGTCAAGAGACATTTGGTTAGCACGAATGTGACTAACTTTCAGAGGACGGAGACCCATTCCAAGTTCAGGCATGGGATTAACAACACCGACGATGGCTTTCAATATCAAATACAAGAATACAACATGGTAAGAAGTGTCTGACCCCAAGTCTAGAGTGTTTTCATTTTAGATTCCCCTTGATGTACAACTGGCCAGATTCTGGTGATGCGAAAAACATGTCCCCATGAACACAGCACAGACAGATCCTTCACTGGTGGGCACATCGGATTGCTTAGTAGTGACTACCAACCAATTATTCAATCATCTAATTGATCAAAAAACAAACAAAAAAACACCTTTTCATGCTTACCCATACCCAGTTCCTCTTTCCTTCTGCACACACGGGAAGGTTACATTTTCCATCTCCTTGCAGCTGGCTAGGACATGTGATTAGCTGTATAGCCAAACTGTTAGTCACTTAGCCACATAACTGCCATTGTAAGACCCCACTATTGGTCTTTCTCAGCCACACCAACCTTGAAGGCTGCGTGTTCTCAAAAGTGAGCTACAGGGGTGCTGCTGGTGCAGTTGGTTGGGCCTCCGACTCTTGGTTTCAGCTCAGGCTGTGGTCTTGGGGTCATGGGATGGAGCCCTGCTTTGGGTTCCACACTCAGTGCAGAGTCTGCTTGGGATTCTCTCTCCCTCTCCCTCTGCCCCTCCTGTTTGTGCTCTCTCTCCCTCTTTCTCTCTCTAAAAAAAAAAATAAATCCTAAAAAAAAAAAAAAAAAAGTACAGCTGCAGGTTGATGACTGTTCCATCAGATTGATTTGCCAGGTCACCAGCTGTCCAGGAGAGTCACCCAGACCCACGGGAGACTTTACATGAGCAAGAAACAAACTTCTGTTTGTTACTGCCACTGAGAATCTGGGGGTTGTTGGTAACCGCAGCATAATCTGAGATACACTGACTATCTGTGACAGCTTTGGCACAAGTGCACATGGCTGGCCTTTCCTCCTAGAGGTCACAGTCAATAGGTCAGAAGGGAGGAGACAAAGCACCTGTGTGGGCACATGCTCCCCATTAATCTTGTGAGCACCCCTGAGGAGGAAAAAGTACACTAGAATGTAGGCTGGCAAACCATGACTCTGAGGCCAAATCCTCTGTGCTTTTGTAAATAAAGTTTTATTGGAACACAGCCATGCTCATCCATTTATGTATTGGCCAAGGCTGCTTTGAGCTACAACAGATGAGATGAGATAGTTTCAGCGCAGACAATTAAGACCTGCAAAATCTAAAATATTTACAGTCTGGCTTTTTACAGAAAAGGTTTCCTGACCCTTGCACTAGAATTCTGTGGAAGCACGCTGCTTCCTGCTACCATCTCGTCAGTAATGCAACTTGCTTGCGTAGCAGCTGTGAGAGCAAAGCTACCTGTTGTGCGGAAGGTGACCACTGTGAAAACCCTCTACTGAAAAAGAGGGCAGAAAAGCTTCCGTGGCATCCCTGACCTAATTCTTAGTCCTCTTATGATCAGCTCTTGAGGCCCCGAGGGTTTCTTCGTTGTTTGTAGAACAGATACTTTTCAATTTAGTCTGTCCAGAGGCGAGCAGCCTGGAAGAGGGTGAAAATGTCATTCCTCTGTCATTGGAAGAAGTGATATCCTCGCATTCTCCATGTGGGGAGACTTATGGGCGGAACTACATGGCAATCAGCAAAGCGCCATGTGGCCGTTGCTCGTTTCATAACACTGCATATGAGGTCTCTCCAAACCAGCTTTTTAGGGTAGGCCACATCTGGATTTGCTGGCAGCCTGGGATGGTTTCTGAATGTGCCCAGAGAGCCTTCATGAGCAGGGAGGGTTTGTTTTGCTATCAATAAATCACCTTGTAAATAAATGACAAAAGAGAAACTTTGAACTTTAAATTTGAAACTAAAAATGTAAATAGAAAAAAAATTTTTTTTTTCCTTTTTAAGGTAATTCCTCCTATCCTTGTCCCTGGCTCTTCTCTATTCTATCACTTTTTAAAGATTTTATTTGTCAGAGAGAGACATTGAGAGTACAAGTAGGGGGAGCAGCAGGCAGAGAGAGAAACAGGCTCCCCGCTGAGCAGGGAGCCCAATGCGGGACTCCACCACAGGACCCTGGGATCATGACCTGAGCTGAGGGCAGGCGCTTACCCGACTGAGCCACCCAGGTGTCCCTCTCCTCTATTCTCTTATACTTTCTTTTTTCTTTTCCTTTTTTGGCATTGCATGTACCACCACGGATATTTTATGTTTTTAGTCGTATGTGAATATGTACTGATTTTCTGTTCATTGTCTGTCTCATCCTATGATGTGAACAAGAAGATCACCTTATTATGTTCTCTATTTTCGTCGCAGTATCTGAAACAAGAGTTGAAAAACTTTCCCAAATAGTAAATATTTCGGAATTGGTGAGTCATACAATCTCTGTCATAGTCATTGACAGCCATAGGCACCACGCAGATGAGTAGGCGTGACTGGGCTCCGATAAAAACTATATTTACCGAAACAGGTGGAGGGCTGGATTTGCAGTTTCCTAACTCAGAACGCTGTCTGACACACAGTAGGCACCTCATAAATACCTACCATATCAACGAATAGACAGAAAGAACTCATCCGAGCAGTACTGAAGGAATTAATGCATGAATGGGAGAATGAATGACTATTTCAACTGTGTGTGGTTAAGTAATAGTGACCCGGTGCACACTGTATATCAGGCTTTCTTCTAACTCCTAATTATATAAAATCAAATATAACATAAAAATTATAAGAGCTAAAGAAGTCCAGAATGATGCTAAGTACTTTACATGCATTATCTCATTTAATCCTGTCAACGATTTTAAGAGCCAAGTATTATTATTATTAATCCCATTTTACAGCTGAGTTAACCCAAGCTTACCACGGTTAAGTAGCTTGCCCCAGAATCTCACACACACACACACACACACACACACACACACAGCATGTAGTGCCAGAATTCCAACTGAAGAAATCTGATTTAAACTCCATGCTTTAAGCCACACCAGTGGTCTGTCTGTGGGAACTTCTGCTGACACAGGTCCACCTCTGCTGAGTATCAAAACGAGCTTGCTGCTCCGTACTCACCTCCCAGGTACTTGGTCTTTGGTTTTCAGAGTATTCAGGGTTTGAAAACCTATACAACAGAGGAATTGGTATCTTGGGCTCACACATGCTCAGGGGAGCGATGTATGAACCTGGAGTCTTTTCAACCCTCTAAGAAGTGACCTTTTCCTAGAAAGCACAGATTACTGCAACCCAGCTGAGAAACATGTGCAGGGACGAGCTTTCCCCTGATAGGGAGCAAGTCATTTTATCAAAAGATAAAAGAAATAGCACCAACCACTGTGTGCCTGGAAGAGGTAACCTTAGAAAGCTTGTTCTAATAGGGTCATGCATTGCATTCAAACGCCACAGCAGCAAGTAGCAAGGGTGGGGTGATGAGCCCAGATCCTACCTTCTCTGAGGCAGAGTTCTTGAACAAAGTGCGCCTCCTCTGCAAATGGGATTATTTGCATATGAGGTCAGTGCCCCCCACCTATCCCCTGTTGCCACAGCCAGCCCTGAGCTATGAATGCAACAGGGCAGGGAAAGGTTCAGTTCCCAGTCCTACATTTCTGCATAAGAGAGGAAATTATTTCCCCCACTTCAGTTGCTCAACCCATTTCTTTGCTGCCTTATTTACAAGAGAAAAAGAACTGTTGATATGGGATGTAAGACTCCTCAAGATTCATTAAGTTCCTTTTCACAAGGGAATAAGATTATTTCATGAAACAGTAAGGAACATGAAAAGATACTCATCATTAAATATTAGGCAAATGCAAGGTAAAGCCACAGTGAGATACCACTACATATTCACAAGAATGGGTATAAATCACAAGACAGCTAATCCCAACAGTTGACAAGGCTGTGGCCCCACTAGGACCCTTGTCTCTTGCTGGTAGGAATATAAAATGGCAGAGCCACTCTGAAAACGGTTTAGCAGTACAAGTTGAACTTAAACTAATCATATGACCCAGCAATCCCACTCCTAAGTATCCACTCAAGAGAAGCAAAAGCATATGTCCACACAAAAACATGGAAACCAATGTTCATGGTGACGTTATACATAATAGCCAACATCTGAGAACAGTCCAAATATCCATGAAGTGGTGAACAGATAAAAGAATTGTGGTATAGCCACACAATGAATTACTACTCAACAACAGAAAGAAACTATTGATAGATATACCAACACAGATGAACCTTAAAAATGTTCAGCTCAGCTAAATTAAAGCTTGACAGACAGGCACAGATAATTCACTGGGCGATGGAAATATTCTACATCAGGATTGTGAAGATGCTTGCATACCTGTAAGTTTGCTTAAAACTGAATTGCATATTTATAATGAATGGATTTTATAATGTGAAGTTATGCGACAATAAGCTATAAACAAGTAGAAATTCAAAGTGTATTATTGCCCTCTCTCAAGTTCTCTCCCTTCACCTGGGTTGTTCAGTCTCGTGCCAAGATTCACTGCATCCACGGGTTTTTAGTGGAAGCGACAAATCATAGATACAGAGGTGGGTGTACATGACTCAAACTGAGAAAATATAATACTCTTATTTCCTTGCAGAACAACCAATGTTTTTCCTCAGGATTTTCCTAAGTGGAGTCAGCCAAGAAAACCCCCGTGTGTGCTGTTGTCTTGAGATGCTGATCAATTAGAATGCTTTTGGTTGCAAATAACAAAAACTCATACTCAAACTAGCTTAAACCCTAAAGGAATGAAGTATTGCACGCTGGCACAATTCCAGAGCTAAGATTAAACGTACTTGCTTTCAATCTCATTGGGCCCTTTTCGGTCAAATGCCCAGCTACCAACCAGCTGGGTCATCATCCAATGATAGCCAGAAAACTGGTGTCCAGAATGAAATGTCGGCCAGGGTGGGGCTGGGAGGGTTATTATAACTGGCTTAGAGCGATTAAGTGCCTGTCCCTTCCAACTGCAAACGGGGTTGTGGTCGGATTCTCCACCGTCGCATGAACTTGATGGAGAGAGGTACATATGTGAATATCCATGTGAATCCATGAGCAAAATCAGTCCTCTGCTAGGAAGGAGAAGAACATCATGGAATCTAGATGAACGAACAGTTGGATTCACAATAAAACTGAGAATAAAATCCCAGAGCTGCCGATGTTTTGCCACATGCCTGGTACAGAAAACCCATCTTCAGCAGAAGGGAGTGAAGTCAACATGGTGACACATGAGAGGTACAGAGCAATAGGCCATTACTGGATTCCAATGATCTCCTGTTCTTTTTGATCTAAGACCTAAGAAATGCACCTGCCTTCATTTAAAACTCAGTGCACGTGGAGTTTTGATTAATAATAGAGCCAGGGGATGCCTGGGGGACTCAGTTAAGCAGCTGCCTTTGCTGCTCAGGTCATGATCCCAGCATCCTAGGATCGAGTCCCACATTGGGCTCCTTGCTCGGCAGGGAGCCTGCTTCTCCCTCTGCCTCTGCCTGCCAGTGCTCTGAGAGATAAATAAATTAAAAAAAAAATAGAGCCAGGATTAATTCAGTTACAAAGAGAGCTAAACTGACTTTGCAGGGGGAAGGGACAGTAAGCTCCTTATGGAGGAGTGCCATACGCACTTTATTCACCATCTGGAGCAGAACGCAAAGTGGGTACTCACTAAGTACTTGTTGAATGAATAAACCTCCACCAATAGGCTCACTATACTGGACTGCACTTTTTCTTGGTAGGAGACCCAGGGATGTGTCTTTCATTTCATTGTGCGGCGGGACCCAGGGTGGGGAATGTTTGTTTCTCACCCTCCACTCTCAGAGAAGCAAATGGGAATCATGAGTTATTTAACTTGTATAACACAACCGTTACGACACTGTGCTGGAGAATATTACTTTATTCAGTTTCAGGATGCTCTGTACTCTAAGTGGGACTTTGCCATAGACGAGTCTATGGAATTATTTTCTTTATAGATGATTAAAATAAAAAATGTCCTGAATTTGTTCCACCCTCTTGGAGCCGTGCTCGGTCTTAACTACCACCTCCTAATATCTTTACTGCTCTTTCCCTAGTGTTTCTGGAAATTGCATTCGAAGTGTAAAAATAGGCTGCGGTACTGTAATTGAAATGACAAATGCTGAAATACAAGGGAGGAAGCAAGAAGAGACAAAATGGCTTCTGGAAGGAAAAAAAAAACCTCCATTTCACACAAAACATTTGAAACTAGCACCCTCCTTTCGGAATCTTTCAACAAGACTGACACCTATATCTGGTTGTTCCTGAGTTCTGTTGTATGGTGTCAGAGTGAGTGGGGTTTGGGGGGACCCGTGTCTCCGGCGGGGGCACCATGTCTCTGCTAAGGGTCCCTCACAAGAGTGGGATCTACACGCAGTTGGCTTCGACTAAGTTTCCACAGCCTACAGTGAAGTCTGAAATAAACGGGGGGCACAAAGTCGCCATTGTTTTCTTTTATTTTTATATAAAAAATAAGATAATTCTGTGATTTCCCCCCCAATGAATTATATAAAATAATATTTCTATTTGTCAACAACTGCGATTAACGAGCTGGTTCCACTATGAAGCACTGATCTTTATTCTGAGCTCATATCTTTTCTTCTTGGTGGGTATTGAAAGTCATTTCTATCATGGAATTCTAGGGAAACGAGATCTTTGGTTTGGTTTTATATGAAGTTCTTTTGTACTGAAGCCACAGGGGTAGAGGGGCGTCCAAAATCTAGTTTTGAAATATATTGCTCTAGGATATTTGAGTCTTCTGCTTTGGAACCTGAGGGCAGGTCAGCTTTAAAAAGAAGGAGATGATTATCTCCCCATGTTCCCCAAACCTTCACGTCAGAAGGCAATGTGCCAGCTTTTTAACTCCATATGGACAAGCCAACACTCACTTTGAAAAGCCAAAAGTGAAGGTTTGATTCTGGCCACTTCTGCCCCCCATCCCCACCACCACCCATGAAGAGAATGCACAGTTGTGGATTCTGATCCCGCTTCTAGGCTCTCCCTGACTTTCTTGGCGTCCTGGGATGACCTGTGTTCAAGGTAACTCAGAAGGAGTTTTTGTTTGTTTGTTTTGCAATGCAAAAGAAACAAGAGGAATGCTAAGGACAGTTAAGGGAACTTGGGACCACTTCTCAGGAGGCGGTGCTAATTTGCAGGAAGTAGCAGTTCGGATTTGTTGATAAAAGGCTGAGGATCAAAGGGTGGTTTCCAGAGATAGAAAAGTTTGCAGTTTTTTTCCCATCACCACCACGGTGGGAATAACAATGTCTTCCACATCACATGTGCGGCATCAGGCACAGTTCATGTTATTACATACTTTATTAGGAAAATGTGTGGGGCATTGAGGAATAAAAAAGTGTGTGTGTGTGTATGTGAGAGAAAGAGAGAGAGAGAGAGAGAACGAGAGAGAGGAGACTTTTAAAATGGGATTTGAAAGCCCTATTGTGGGAAATTCATTGTGGGGTACATGGATTCTAGGTACAACAAGGAAAATGTGGAATTTACTGGCTCATTCTGGGACACAGAATTATAGAATTGAAAGGTAATTTGTAACTTATCTGATTTGGATGCTTCATTTTACAGATATAAGCATTAGGGCACACAAAGATTTTTCTGATTTGCTCCGAATCACGTGAATCTAGGGAAAAGCGGACCCAGATAGCAGGCTGCTTGTGAAACAATGCACTCTTTCCACCATACCACACAGCCTCCAAGGCAGGACCTGGGACCTGAGTCCACATCTGCTTTCTGGAAATTAGTCTCCTAGGGGACATATCCCACTTTAAGTGGCACTTATAACTGGAGATGCGCCTCAATTATCACCCATCTTTAAGCTATATGTTAAGCAAAATTTTGCAGATATAAAAGGACATTGGGAAAGCCAAGGTTCCAAGGGCTCTGAAACGTCGACGAAGCTCCAAGACAGATAATGCACCATTACAGTCCTGGTGCTTCTGCACTCAGAAAGCACGAGCTGACTGTCCACCATATAAATTAACCCACTTGCAAAGGCCCTTCTGGTATGGTGAAGTGAAGAGAAATGGCCTCTTGCATGTCATTCACAAAGACACTGGACTTCAGAACGCAAAGAGAGCAAATTTTGTTTTGAATGTTGAGGACACCGTTTAACCTGTTGAGCTGAATTCCCATTACAGATCCTCTCTGAAAGAAATTTCTTTCTTTCTTTCTTTCTTTCTTTCTTTCTTTCTTTCTTTCTTTCTTTCTTTTTTTATTTAAATTTCATTAGTCAACATATAAGACATTTCTTTCTATAGTCCTGCAGTCTAGTTGGGGAGATGAGCTGCCCAGGCACAAATCAATGATATGCAATAGGGTGGGAAAGCGAATTAATGGCAGTAATTAATTAAGAACACACTATGTTTCAAGGGCTATGCTAAGCGTTTTCTCATGGAATCCTCAGAAAACTGGAGTGCCCCGCAATATTACTGCTCTCATTTGACAGTACAGGGAAGTGGGACTTCAAAGAGTTTAAGTTGCTTACCCCAGATCCTACTTCTTAGAGGGATAGGCCTGGGGTTTATAACAAACAGATCTTTGTCGGGGCGCCTGGGTGGCTCAGTGGTTTAGCCTCTGCCTCCGGCTCAGGTCATGATCCCAGTGTCCTGGGATGGAGCCCCGCATTGGGTTCTCTGCTCGGCGGGGAGCCTGCTTCCCCCTCTCACTCTGCCTGCCTCTCTGCCTACTTGGGATCTCTGTCAAATAAATAAATAAAATATTTTAAAAAACAAACAAACAAACAAACAAACAAACAGATCTTTGTCGATTGCTGACTGGCAATGGTAGCAAGCTTCCTGAAAGGCACTGAGAGTTCAAGGATAAGGTGAGAAAGTTCCAGAAGTTTGTCGGGACTGACCAGGGCCTCAAAAACTAAATAAGATTTAGACAAATAGAAATGAAGGAGACATTCTAGGCAGAACAGAGACGGAGCAAGATGGGATACATAGGGCTCATCGCTTGTAACCCGCGAGAGAAAACTGAAAGACCTTGACCAGAATGTAGTCCTGAAAGGCCTGTTCAGTGGGGAGTGGAGCTGGGGCAGCTCGGATGAAACTGATGTGGGAAACAGAAGCATAAGAAAAGTTATTAAATTTCCTTACCCACTGACAAGCGCTTGAAACAGGCAGAGTGACATTCCTCTAGCGACTCAACTACCTTTGCCCTTTGCTAAAGGCAAAGGGCAATCCTAGCCTGACTGACCCCTACCCCCCACCAGGATCCTGCAAGTCTACTTAACAATGCCTTTGGAAACTTCCTTTATCTCTAAACCCTCCAAGATAGGTACTGACAATCATTCCCAAGCATATGGCCCGCTGATATACATCTGAAGGGTCTCATGACAACAGTTTTATTACCCGTATTAAATAACCTTTTCCCCAACAATAACTAGCCCCTCAAGGTCCTGGAAACCCTGCTTCCAAAATCCCTTAGAGACTTACGCCATCTTGACCCCCCTCCCAACTTGCAAGTATATAATGGACTACTCCTCACAACACGGGGCAGCACTGTTTCTGCCCATGGGTCCTGTCCCTGTGTTTTAATAAACCACCATTTTGCACCAAAGGTGTCTCAAGAATTCTTCCTTGGTCTTCGGCTCTGGACTTCAACCCACCGAACCTCAGTTATATTCTAAAACTTCATCAAAACCAATGACCAGAGTCACAGTGGGTAACAGTGGTTGGCTCTGAGCTCAGATCACCCGTGCTGAGTTGAAGATTTTTAACTACTTCAGCAATCACTGTGTTTTCCGTAAGGTTCCATCCCCTCTGAAGTCACTCATCAAACCATCATGCAAGGCACTGCAGACAATGCTCAGGATACAACACAGAAAAAAAAAAAACAAGGCTTAATCACACTGTCTTGGGTTCAAGGCTAACCAAAGTAGGCATCGCTCAGATAAGGGAGTTGTCTAGGTCGTCCAGGCCAATCCTTTAGACAGCCATATAGGAAGGGCTGGAAAAACAGCGCTAGGGAGGCACAAGTGGAATTGCCGTCATTACTATTATTTTTGATGTAACGAAGATTCCTTTTGTCATCGTGACATCTGTAATTCCCATGTAAGCAGTTTCAGGGATTTGTTACTTTCTATGTATAAAACATAAAATAATATTAACTATCCAGTGCACATATGCCAAAGTAATAATCATATCATACATATTTATATATGATACATATAATATAAAAAACATCTTCCAGGCACGGGGAGAAGGTAGAGGAATTGACACTCTAAACCATCACATGCCACAAAATAGCCTTGACCTCAGGGTGGCAGTAAAGCCTGCACCAAATTTTGCTCCTATCATTTCTATCACTCTGAGCTTCTATTTCTTCACCTGTAAAGGGAGCTCATAATGCACTTGTTACAAAGGAAATTATGAATATGTAATTAGTCAAGCATATCAGCGGTTCTCAACTTAGGGCTGGGGGTTGTCCTCCAAGGAACATTTGGTCACGTCTGGAGACATGTTTGGTCGTGACAGCTGAGGGGGGTGGGTGTTGCTACTGGATCTAGTGGGTAGAAGTCAGGTATTTACCCCAAAGATACAGATGTAGTGAAAAGAAGGGCCATATGTACCCCAATGTTCATAGCAGCCATGTCCACAACAGCCAAGCTGTGGAAAGAGTCAAGACTCCCTTCAACAAATGAATAATAAATAAAGAAGATGTGGTTCCTATACACTATGGAGTATTATGCCTCCATCAGAAAGGATGAATACCCAACTTTTGTATCAACATAGACCGGGCTGGAGGAGATTATGCTGAGTGAAATAAGTCAAGCAGAGATAGTCAATTATCATATGGTTTCTGCTTACTTGTGGAGCATAAGGAATAACACAGAGGATGTTAGGAAAAGGAAAGGAAAAGTGGATTGGGGGAAATCGGAGGGGGAGATGAAGCATGAGAGACTGTGGACTCTGAGAAACAAACTGAGGATTTTGGAAGGGAGGGAGCTCGGAGGATGAGTGAGCCTGGTGGCGGGTATTAAGGAGGGCACAGATTGCATGGAGCACTGGGTGTGGTACGAAAACAATGAATCTTGGAACACTGAAAAAATAAAATAAAATAAAATAAAACAAAATAAAGAACTCAGGGAGTGCTGTTAAATATCCTACATGTGCACAGGGCATCCCCCCTTCCCAACGAAGAATTATCTGACCCAAATTATCAGTAGTGCTAAGGTTGAAAAACCTTGATATATGGAAAGCCCATAGTACAATGCCTAGCATGTCATAGGAACTGAAAAAATGTTACTGTTGTCATTACAATTATCCTCTTCATCATCACCATCAGACTGTACCGTGTACATGTAAGAGGGGAAGACTGTGGTCATGGTTATTAGCAGAATTTGAAACAATGATTGGCATTGCCTTCTTATTAAGGAAAGACTCCACATTTTCCCTACCCTGAAATACTGGCTAATTTGCCCCATTTTCTACCACATCCAAATACCTATTGTTACTGTAGAAAACCCCATATATAAATTCAGTGGTGATTCTGTGCCATGGTTTATTTTTTTTTAATTAGAGTCTTAGAATTATTCCCCATGGAGTTCACCCAAGAAGGACATCACAAAACCTTTAAAAAATATTATGTTAGCAAATGAAGTTAAGACTAAAATAGAGCCATACTCCTCCCATTTGAAAGTATATTTGTTCATGTCAGGAGAATGAAGGCTGCATGAATTATTCATTAGAATACAGTTTATTGGCAAAATTGTTGTCTTTGGATGGTATGCATTATGGAGTGAATAAATAATGCGGCACGGATATTTTTAGGGACTGAAGAGTGAATCTAGGAAGAAAATTCGTAACAGGAAGGAGAAGAAGTTATGGCTAGAAGTGGCTGAGGCTTCTCAGTAAAATATGCGAAGGACATAAAAATGGCCTCAACCAAGATGTAAAGTAGAAAAAAAAAACACAAGTAAAAACCCTTCTAACTGCTTTGCTCTTGCATTATTCTATTCAACTTTTAATTGAAAGTTTTCTGTACCAGTATGAACAAAATTAATTAGGTTTCCTATGGCTATCTTCCTGAGCTGGCCGATAAGGTTCACAAATTCACATTGATTGAGAGGTGGAGTACAATCTGACCATTGTTTTGTTTTTTTTTTTAATGAGATATAATTGACATATGACATTGTATAAGTTCAAAGTGTACAATGTGTTCATATGATACATTTTTATGCGGCAGTATGATTATCTCCACAGTGTTAGCTAACATTTCTATCAGGTCACACAGTCATTCTTTCTTTTTTTGTCGTGTGACTATTTAAGATCTAGTTTCTGAGCAACTTTGAAGTAAATGATACAGTATTGCTGACTACAATCACAGGGCTGTGCATTAGATCTCCAGAATTATCTCATTCATCCTTTATTTCCAAGTTTGTACCCTTTGACCAGCATCTCACCAATTCCTGCAGCACTCTACTGTCTGTTTTTACAAATTCAACTATTTTACGTTCCACATATAAGTGATATCACCAAATATTCATCTTTCTCTGTCTGAATTATCTCATTTAGCATAATATCCTCAAGGTCCATCCGTGTTGTGGTGAATGGAAGGATTTCCTTCTTTCTCCTGGCTAAATAGCATTCCACTGTTTAGGTACAAATATATACAGATATGTCTTTTTCATTCACCCATTGATAGACACTTAGGTTGTTTGCATGTCTTTGCTATTGTGATAAACATCAGAGTGTGGATATCTCTTTGAGACAGGATATATAAAGGATATATCCTTTAGATATATATTCAGAAGTGGGATTGCTGGATCATATGGTCATTTTATTTTTAATTTTCTGAAGAACCTCCACACTGTTTTCCACAGTAACAGAACCAATTCATACTCCCACCAACAGAAGGAATTCCCTTTTGCCATACCCTCTTCAACACGAATCTCCTGTATTCTTGATAATAGCCCTTCTAACAGGTGTGAGATAATATCTTACTGTACTTTTGATTTGTATTTCTCTGACCACTGATGTTGAGCATCTTTTCATACACCCTGTGGTCATCTGGATGTCTCCTTTGGAAAAATGTCTATTTGGCTCCCCTGCCCATTTTTTAAAATAAGACCGCTTATGTTCTTGTTATTGAGTTGTAGTTATTCTTTACATAGTTTGGATATTAACCCCTTACTGGATGTATGGTTTACAAATATTTTCTCCTATTCTGTAGGTTGCCTTTTCATTTTGTTAATCTGGCCACGGAGTTTTGGTGTTCACTTTTTTCTCATCTCTGCCCGGCTTTGCTTGCTCAGTCTTATTCCCTGGCACATATCGGCAGGAGCTCATCTCCCTTCGCTGTCCAGCCAGCTGCTGATCAGACCTTGGCCCATTTCCTGTTCAGAGTGAAGAAACTCACTCATGCTCTACAAACTTTCCAAATCAAACCTCAGCTTGCTAGGGAAACACACTCCCATTAGCAATGCTGCTGCTCATATCAAAGCTGCCATTGGTAAGTGAATTTTAATGCTGATTGATTGAAAAGAAAGGAGACAATTTTGTTTCATTGAATCCCTTTAAATGTAGTTAATGTCATAAACTATTGTAGAGCATTTCATTTTCATGTTTTTCCTCTGGGGAGGAAAAAAATTGCTTCTTGAAAAATGAAAAGCTAAGTTTAAAAAAAATAAAATAGGGGTGCCTTGGTGGCTCAGGTCATGGTCACAAGGTCCTTGGATGGAGCCCTGCATCAGGCTCCCGGTTTAGCAGAGGAGTCTGCTTCTCCCTCTCCTTCTGCCCCTGCTCTTGTGCTCTCTCTCTGTCTCTCACTCAAATAAATAAAATCTTTGAAAAAAAAATAAAATAATGAAAAATCCCCACTTTGTGTGGTTCCACACTGTCAAGAAGAGTTTTTTTGTGATCCCCAACATCCCCAGACATGCATAGAAATTGAACACTTTCCTAGAAGAGGGGTTGGCACACGTTCTCCTTGAAGGGCCAGAGAGCATATATTTTAGGCTCTGAGGTCCATCGGGTCTCTCAGCTCTGACACTGTAGCTTCAAAGCCACCATCAACAATGTGTAAATGAATGAACAATGAATAAGTAAATATTTATTTATAAAAATGGGCAGCAGGCTGGATTTGGCCCTCAGGCCTTAGTTTGCTGATGAATACTAACTTAGCAGTGTAATACAACTGACATTTTTTTCTCTCACAGTTCCAGAGGGCAGAAATCCAACTCAGGGTGTGGGCAGGGCTGTGTGCCCTCCCAAGGCTCTGGGAGAGAAATCCTTCTTGCCCCTTCCAGCTCCTGGTGGCTCCTGGTGTTTCTCAGTTTGTGGCTGGGTCCCTCCAGCCCCGGCCTCGGTCTTCACACGACCAGAATTCTTGTACGTGCCTCTGTGAGACCAAACCTCCCTCTATTTTTCTTAAAAGGACACCGGCCATTGGATTTAGGACCTTCTCTGACTCCAGAATGATTTCACCCCAATATCCTCAACTAATTACCTCTGCAGAAATGCTATTTCCAAATAAGGTCACATTGTGAGGCTCTAGGTGGATGTGAATTTCAGGGAGAATACCCTTCAACCCAGTGCACCTGTTCTAGAAGAAGTGTTCCCCTCCTGTTTCAGAACCGGAAGCACAGAAACAAACTACAATGACAATGCACGCTGTGATCACAGTTACACGCTAAGCCTGAAACCTGCGCACTCTTTGTTACGAAGGCAGATGGGCTGGTGTTGGAGATGCGTTAGGTGCAGATGCACCGATCTGGGACTGTCTCACTGTTGTCATCAGGACAGAAAGAAGATTTCAACAAGAGCACTGGTACTGGATGCTGTGTCTGTGCACCCCCAACTTGGGTCTCATCTGAGTATCACCCGTGAGGTGTCTCACGTCCTGGGGGATGCTGCCAGGCGTTTTGAGAGGTGAGCTACTGGCTGTCCATCCTGAGTGCACATGACAGCTGCTCCTCTGGGCTCCTCGAGGCGCTACCATATGCCACTGACGGTGTCACTAGTGTCTGCCTGGAATTCCTATCTGAAGCCACCCTAGCCCATCTGTTGAGAGGAGACTGGGGTACACAGACAGATACCCTGCATCCCTTTTTCATCTGACTGTTCGGGTGTATCAGGAGGGTGAGAACGTTGCCACAACAATGCAAACAACTTACACCTGATTATCAAGCTGGTCTTTTTTTTTTCTTTTTAAGATTTTACTTATTTATTTGACAGACAGAGATCACAAGTAGGCAAAGAGGCAGGCGGAGAGAGAGGAAGCAGGCTCCCCATGGAGCAGAGAGCCCGATGCGGGGCTTGATCCCAGGACCCTGGGATCATGACCTGAGCTGAAGGCAGAGGCTTTAACCCACTGAGCCGCCCAGGCGCCCCTATCAAGCTGTTCTTAACCATCCTCCGGCTACCTTAACCCTGGGGTTTCTCCCAGGCCACCCCACTTCATAGTATCTAACCTCCAATTCCCATCCCCTCTCCCCGTTGGCCGCATCACAGGTTGTTTGTGGACCTCTCTGTCGTTTTCTTTCTTTCCTCATGACCCATGCCCTCAGAACATTACCTTTAATCTCACAACTTGTTTGCTGATTTAGGTTTTTATCTTAAATATAGACTATTCATTCCCTTGGGAAAAAAAATCTGTGTGTGTGTGTGTGCCCATGAGCATGAACAAGAGAGAGAGAGAGAAAATCTCTTGCTATACAACTACTGAAGAACAAAACATCAGAAGGGCAAGAGTAATCTCTTGATTCCTGCCTATAAAAAGCCAAATCAAAATGGATAAGCCCTCCCTACTCAGAATTTCAGCTCTGAGAGTTGCAGGAAACAGAGTCAAACTGAGACCTCCAGAAGAGTGGGGACTGGGGCCTCTGGCAGTCTTTAAGCCCACTTTGCCCCTGGCTGGACTTAGCCACACACCAGGTTCATGGCTTGTGAGCAGAGCGTGTCCCCCCGCCCTGCCCCCAGAGGGGTACGTGGAAGCAGCACACAGACCACACCGCGGCAGGGACTGAGTCCATCTGTAAACCCCTCAATGCTCAGGGCCTGGCGCAGCACCTGACACAAGGAGGCACTCAACAAATATCTGTGAAATGTGTGAATATTCACATTGTTGCAACCTTGGCAGCCAAACACAAAGGTGGGATTGGCAATGGTATCTCTGCTTCTAAGGTCTCGAGACCATGAGAAAATTATTAAAACTACAATTTGTTCATCAGAGCTCCATCATCAGACAGAGCCTCTGGTGACATACCTTGGGCCTTGCCAGCCCTGGTCCTTAGTTTATGATTTAGGGTTAATTCCAGAAGCAGGTCATTTATTTTCTAGCCCACTTAAGATTTCTTGTCCCTCCTACAGTTGTTTGAAAATGTCTGCAGAGAGGTACAGGAACAATGTTTTGAAAAGCAAAAAATGGAGAACAGCATACTGGTCCACCAGAAGGGGAATTTTGGATTAAATTGTGTAACAATCCTGGGGTGCCTGGGTGGCTCAGTCGCTTAAGCATCTGACTCTTGAACTCAGCTCATGTAATAATCTCAGGGCTGTGATACAGTACCCCGTGCTGGGCTCTGTGCCGGGTGTGGAGTTTGTGGGTGCATGTGTGTGTATGTGTATTTGATTGAAATATATATATTTGATTAAATATACAAGTGTTTAAAATAAATACATTTATGACAACCCTAATGAAAGACTGTTGTATACCCATCAGGTAAGGGAAAAATCTGAGTAAAAACTGGGTGTGTATATACTAAGATGATTCTGAAATGTGGTTGTGTGTGTGTGTGTGTGTGTGTGTTTCTGCAGACGAGAAATTATACACTATTAAAAACAGTTATTTCTAGAGTGTAGAATTTGGAATCCTATTTTGTATCCCCTTATTCTTTTCAGTTTTGAACTTTTGCAAATGATATGTATTATTTCTGTCATGAAAAAAATTAAAACTCAAAATTGAAAGAAATGTCCTCATACTATTTCACTGTTTATAAACTGAGTTCATGAAGAAGTTTATTGAGACTCTGGGTGGGAAATGTGAGGAGAGACTGAGATTCTAGGGAATAATAAGGGGAACAGAAGAACCAGGGGATAAAAAGGACATATCAGATGGTGAATGAGGTTAGTCACCCACTTGCAAAAGCAAAACATCACCAGACCAGGCACTTCATACATAGTCATAAAATTCCCTCAACCGTGTGCCATTTTCCAAAGCAAAATCTCTGAACATGTCTCTTTGCTCTGAATTGATAAGGTTACTAATTACCAGGGGACAAGGGCTCTCTGCAGTGACATTTATACAATTCTCTGCCCCTTCATCCAAATCAAACAAGGTAATACTCAAAGGAAATTGGCCAGTAGACTCCCCATACTTCAACTCAGTCACGTCAAAATCTTTCCAAATCTCAGATGGCTGATATTAGAACAAGAAAAATAAGATTTAAGAGTCTCAAACTGAGGATGCTTTCAGGAGTGCAGGAATTATTTATATGTGCATCCCTATGTTTGGCTGATAAATAAGAGGGCCATAACCCCTGTCCCGAGATCTCAGACATATATAGAAAAGTCTAACGTTAACATATAATGTAACAGAAAAGTAAAGAGCTAGACAACATGCCCAAGGTAGGGACCAAAATGGGAACTAAAGCCCAGTTGTCTTGACTTCAACATGCCATTTGAGAGATGGACCAGAGAATACCTCACATTATTCCTCCGGCTTTTAAGTTTAGGGTTCCTTAACAACAAAAGGAAAGGAGGAAGAAGAGGAAGGAGAATGGGGAGACAGAGGAAGGAGAGAGCTATTTGAAAATTTATCTTTGCCTTTTATTTATCTGGGAATCAAGAAATGATTGTTTTTTTCAGTTTATCATCTGTACGATGGAGCATAATGAAACCTGCTCATTTATGTGTATGGCATTACTGTGATATTAAAATGAATATACACATATCCATTTTACCATCATATAATCATATAAATGTAGAGACAGGCAGATAGGATGGGTGGACAGACAGACGGATGATACACAGACAACATTTCGTTGTGTCATTTTAGAAACTCAACATCATTCCACCATTACTGGTGCATTTCAGCTGAAAAGAAAAGTGCCGGCTTTCCTGGCACGTCTGCTGGAGCTCGGAGGGGTTTCTCTGGCAAGACACCAACTCCCTTGTGAGGAGCTGGCTGTAGCTCTGAGAGAAGGAAACAGGCTCTTGTTACAGTAAATGTCAGCACCAGTGGGAAAACCTTGCTAGCTGGCTGTATTCTGGGAACAAATATGTTTTTAGTGGTTCACTGCCTGGAAAACCCAACTTGGGCCGCCCCCAAACCTTTGAGCCTGTTTACAGGGAAGAGTGAGCATTGTCTTTCTTGTTCTGGGTGCTCCAAATGGAAGGCACTGATCGTGTTCCATCTCCCTACTTTAGGACTGAATAGAAATGTCTGACCGTCCCGCGCTCATGCTGACATCACTTCTATAAATGCGGGCTTGCATTCTTCTTCCAAATATCTAGAAAGATGATTTTCATGAGGAGCTACTCAGAAGAATAAGAGAAATGCTCCAAGGAAAAATTCACTTATTTCTGCATGTGTAAACCTTATCTTTGGTACCCCAACAGAGAGATCTCTAGAATTAGACCGCCCATATTCAAATACCGGTTTTGATATGACTAGGTTTATAACCTGCGTGAGCAACTTTGCCATCATGGTCCTCTGTTTCTCTATCTCTTCAATGGGGAAAACAACATTCTCTAACTCCTAGAGGGACCCAAGGATTTAAAATAAAAAGACTGGAAGAGTTTATCCAGTATCTCACACTCGGCAATCAACGTACCTACTAATAGAAGTAAGGGTAATGGTATCTTTAACAAAAATTTAATGTATTTTGTTATCCATTCCAAAGCAATACAATAAAAAAATTTAAAAGGCACATCCATTTAAAATTGTTATGTTTAAGTCCAATGTGGTTGGAGAATGGTAATTTAATTATTTCCAGCTCCTGAGGAGCTATGGATAAATGGGAGAGAAAAGGCTTAGAGGAGATATCAAGTCGCTAATCATTACTTGTAAACTACCACCTTAATCCTCCAGAGACTCCTTTCTGCAGGAAGAAGAAGATGACCAATTATGTTCTAAACTACATACATAACAGGGTCAGGAAACCATAGGTATGTGCTGCACGCCCTCTGTTCAGGCCAAATTCTGCTCAGCATTTTTATTTATTGTGGAAGTATCTTCATCTTCTTCTTTTTAAAGATTTTATTTATTTATTTGACAGGCAGAGATCACAAGTAGACAGAGAGGCAGGCAGAGAGAGAGGAGGAAGCAGGCTCCCTGCCGAGCAGAGAGCCCAATGCGGGGCTCGATCCCAGGACCCTGGGATCATGACCTGAGTCGAAGGCAGAGGCTTTAACCCACTGAGCCACCCAGGTGCCCCTGGAAGTATCTTCTTGAAAGGAGGGGGAATTAGGTGAGCACATGAAGTGTTGAGAGGATACAAAATAAGGGAAGGATCAGTAGTTGAATCAGGAGTGAGCACCTCGCTGCTGACGCTAAGCAAATACACCTGCACATGCTGTATTTTCCTATCCCGGACCATGGCAGACATCATCAGTTGATCACGGCACTTCCTCCCCATGAACCCATCTATGACCCCAGAAGTCTGTACATAGTCGAGCTGCAGTCAGACACTACCAATCACCAAGAGATAGGATGTGCCATAAAACCATCTTATAACCCCAGACATTGGTCTTGGTAGAAGCAATAAAAAAAGGTCTGCAATCATGATGAAGGCAGCCATTTGAGCAGCTGGGAACAACTTGAGTCAAACCTTAGCGAAAGGGAGTGAAATGTCTATGGCAGAAAGTAAACAGCTGGTTGCTTTGATCCTAAGCGCCGAAGGTTTGGGGCTAACAAAATGCAGTGCCGATGAGAGCGCAGTATAAGACAGACTGAAGGATTCTGTGTTGAAATGGGTGACTAGAGAGAGTTTCCAAGGTTGAAACCTGCAGGACTCAACAATTAAAAAAAAAAAAAAAAAAAAGACTGGTTCAGCTATCTGTGCTAAGACAGTGCTTGGAAACGGGACGCAGGAGTTACAGAAAGCCCTTTGATAAAATTATGATGAGGACTGTACCTCACAAAGGCTCAGCAGTGGACTGCGTCCGTCGTACAAAAGAAAGTGGTAGGATAATTATTTGTATTGTGACTTTCTAGCGAGTAGAAGTAGGTGATCTTCATAGAATCGATAACAAGAACACATTCGAGGCAATTTTTAAAAAGATAACAATTATAAAACAAGAGCAATAATGTATTTTACCACAAACATATTCTGTGCTGTATGTGAGGTAGTTAACATTTACTATTTTATGCACTCTTACACACGGAGGGAAAAGGGGTGGGGGGAAGGATGAGAGGAAAAAATGGGAAGGATGAGAGGAAAAGATGGAAAGAAAAAAAAGCGGGGGGAGGTGAAGGAAAAGAACCAAAGGTCTGTTTGTCTTGCTTGGATGTTATTTTTTTTTAAATTGCCATTTTACACATTAGGCAATTAAAGCTCAGGACGGTGGAGTGGTTCGTCTGGCATGTGTCAAAGTCAGGAAGAAAACATCTTCCTCCCATCTTCCACCAAAACACAAAGATTTTTTTACCTCTTTGCTGTACTTTATCCAAAAAAAAAAAAAAAAGAGGAACCCAAGAGCAGACACATTGTTACTGTAATATTCCTGGAGAAGGATGCAGGATGGGTCATTATGAATATTCCTCTCTCTTTGGAGCAGATATGGATTCCACTATCTTATGATACATGACCACAAAACACAGTCATTAGACTTTCTCTAGCTTCACACTGTGTCTCAAGCAGTCCTCCCGCTCACGTGGACTCACAAATCCACTGAGAAAAATGGGAGAGGCTTGACGGGCCAGCAGTCACGAAGCAATCCCAGCCTACAACCACCGAGAACACACCACGTGTAAATGCTTTCCACAAGGGCCTTTTATCCATTGATGGATGCAGACATTCATTCATTCATTCATTCATTCAATAAACATGTCTTTATGGCCAACTAGGTTACGGTTACAACGACTCAGGAAGGAGCAGTAAATGAAACATATATGAATTTCAGCCCTGTCAAGCTTCCATGGCAGTGAAAGAAGACATGAGATAAATTTTCCAAGTACATTGTATGTCAAAGGGTGATCACTACAAAGGAGAAAAGCAGCACAGGGAAGGAAGTGGACAATGTTAGGGAGGGTGTGCACTTTTAGATATGCTGATTCCCTCCGGGAAATCGAGGAAAGCCATGTGGCTGGAGAGGAGGGAGAGACACTATGGTAGGTTGGAAAGCTGGGTAAGCTGGCAAGAGGTAGGGCACACAAATCCTTGCAGATCTGGTTACAAATATTGGTCTCACTTTGAGAAGATCTGCTGGCTGTTGTCAGCAGAATGGACTATAAAGGATGCAGGCTGGAAGGAGGAAGACCAGTTAGCATGCTACTGGTGTAGAGCATGTGAGAGAAGGCGGCAGTTTAGACAAAGGTAGACCTTTTGGAAGGATTTGGTAACTTGTTCGGCAGGGGGCGGTGTGGGGGGGGGGAGATGAACAGGACTTGGTAACCGGCTGGATGTCAGGAGTGGGGAACTATTTCTTCCTTAAAACAACAACAACCTTGAAATAATAAAAATATTTGAGGAGCCCAGTCTGGGATGGGGCCCATCTCTAACCAATCATTCTGGGAATTCTCTTTGCGGTGCTGAGCCCATTCTTGGATGTCAGAGTGAGGTGAGGGTGGGGAAGTGAGACCAGATCTAGGTTTAGGAAGAACTGAAAGATTCATTTTTTAAAAAGGGAGGAGGACTCTACAAAAAGAAAGTAAGTGAGGTGACATTAACAGCAATCCAAATGTGAGACTGGAGGACATGGTAGGCTTAAAAAAAGGAGAAAGAATCTGACCAAAGACACAAGAATGAGACAGGGAACGATTCTATCCTGTGAACAAAACTGACAAAAAGTCAAAGGTTACATGAGGTTTGGAGACCTGGAAGCCTCAGAATCCATTGGACAGAAACGGAAAATTGCAAAGGATACTGTTTTAGATGTGCGAAGAAATTAGTTCTACTCCTGTTATAAATGCCTTAAATATTTAGAACAACAGACACGTGGCCATAATTGCACAGATGATGCTGAGATATGTCAAGAAAAACACAAAACAATTAATTAGTATGACACTTCCCCCAAGGAAGCAATTCAAATCATTTAGTGAAAAAAAAGATATAATAAAATGCAATCATCTGGTGTCTATATTAGCAATAATTAGTATATATGAACAAAGCCACGCCAAAGATTATTTTCCATTTTAAGTGTGCAAACTACCAACATTCTGTTGATAGAGATGGGAGGTGTGCATTGGAGGAGTACAGCTATTTGACAGAAGAGAGTAAAGGCAGGGATTTCAGAGGTTTACCCGGCTCGCCAACAGACTAGGCAGCCACATCCATACTCGGCAGATGTGAACAAAATTACCTCCTGAACATTCTGAGCTCTCCAGAACCAGAAAAAAAGAGAAGTGGGAGAAAACAGCAGGGAGACTGGAATACAGAGCCCTGAGCAAGTGGGTGGGTGCCCTTGTTCCAACCCTGCCCTCCAGCACCAGAGCTCCAGAGCTAGCTCACGGAATGGGAGTTCCAACCCCTCACCAGCTTCATCGCAACAGTCCTCACGAGGCGTGGGAATCGTGTTCTTTGGCATGAGACAGATGCTAATTCTCTCTCCTTCCCGATTCCCTTTCAAATATGAGCACATCCATCCAAGCCAGATGAGTTAGTCTCCGCTCTCCATCTCTGGGAAAGACATTACTGGGTGACAATGGCTCCCTCCCACTCAGCCCCAGGATCTCTATCAAAGAAGCAACTTGAGTGGCAAATGCATAGCATAGAATATTACCCAGCAAGTAAAAGGAACAAGACACAGCCTGGAGGAATCTCAGGGGCATGGCAGTGAGTGAAAGAAGCCAGTTCCAAAATGTTACGTACCGTACACATTCCACTTATATGTTCTTGAGAGGACAAAGCTTAAGACGTGAAGAACAGACAGGGAGGGATGGGGGTAGGGGGAGGAGGAAGCGAGGCGATGTGTAAGCCATCCCTGTGGTGTGTCTCTTGAGAACACACGAATTGATACAGGCGCTAAGTGTGTACACAGCTAACTACATACAGGAGTACAAATAAAACTGGCGAAATCTGAGTGAGATCAGAAGATTGCATCAGTAGATGGCATCAGTGTCTGAACAAGGGGGCAGTAGATCTGACCGTATGAATTACACCAGTCACAGGTTTTGCTACGCTACAATCATTTTTTAAGACGTTGCCCTTGGGATACAGGGTCTCTGTATTACTTTGTAAGCTTCATGTAAATCAACAGATCTATAATTACCTCAAAATAAAAAGTTTAATAAAAAAAAAAACAACAGTCCTTTGAAAGTCTACCAATGGATCAAAGTAAACATGTGAGTTGAAATTTGTTTGTCCTCCCTAAAGTAGATCATAAGGGTTTTGGGGCACCTGGATGGCTCAGGGGGTTGAGGCCTCTGACTTCGGCTCGGGTCGTGGTCTGGGGTCCTGGGATCGAGCTCTGCATTGGACTCTCTGCTCAGCGGGGAGCCTGCTTTCCCCTCTCTCTCTCTCTCTGCCTGGCCTCTGCCTGCTTGTGATCTCTCTCTCTCTGTCAAATAAATAAATAAACTCTTAAAAAAAAATAAGGGTCTTATCCATATTTACTTTCAAAACCAAAGGAAAAAAACATAACAAATCTAATTTTTTTTGCCTAGATTCCGATTTTTCGTGAAAATATTTCCAATCTCTCCACCCAGGCTTCAGTGACCCCAAACAAAGTGAGGTGATATGCGGAAGCTCTTTGGGGTGTGGGATTATGGTCAACGCTACCATCATAATTCAGCTCACGGCAGCTGAGCAACGATGCTAAAAATTCAGAGTTCCTAGATCCAGTTCTGATTCTGACATGTAGCTAGAGCTTGGAACTGCCTCACCCAAAACCCTGTGCTCTGCGTTGATCCTGACTCTGAACGGTTCTGGCAGCCCCCAGCCAACGCCAGAGCACCAACATTCCAAAGCAGGATCGCATCTAACCGCTGGCATAACATTTCCTTTGATTCCATGGCAACCCTATATCCTAACTGTGTTTTGCATGGGCTGCAACCTTCCGTTTACCCTACATTCATTTCCAAATTGAAACGGTATCTTGTCCTACACATGTTTTCTGTGATCGTTTGTCCTGCAAATTCATTTAATAATGAAGCATATGGCCTGTCGTTCCATTTCAAGAACCTGGGTGGCATTCACAACCAACTCCCAGGCATTACATACACGACGAGGAGGAGCTTTTCAGCCTGCAATTCTAAAGCTGAAAAGATGCTCAGGTGAGTTTGCTTCCATTAATCTGAGCCAATGAGAATATGACTGAATTCTCCCACACTCAATAGCATGGAAGTTGCTGAATATTTAGTAGCATAATCAAGTATAATAGGGGCAGAATGGGAGAGCTCCTTGCAAATTCCCTTCAGCCTTTCACTGTCTGACAGCAGAGGGTGTGTGTTTATTATATTAAAAAAAATGTTGTTTAAAAGGTCCCTTTCTGTGTGTGTGTGAAGAAAACAGGTTATCACATATGTTGTAGGAATGTAAATGAATGAAACCTTTTTGGAGGACAAATCTTAGCAATATCTATGAAAAGTAAATTGATACAGCCCTTGCGGAACTAAGAAATTATCCTATAAATATACATGTGCAAACACTGAGAGATAGATGTATAAACAGAAGCAGTGCCTGAAATAGAATAATAAAAAAAAAAAACTAAACCAAACCATATAAATGTGCATTAATAGGAAATCTATTAAATATTGTTTTATTCATAAATGGAATAGTATGAAGCTATTAAAAAGAGTTAAATAATTCTATATATCTAGTGTACAATTATTATACATGGCACGTTTACTTATAAATATTAGAGTACCAGCTGGATAACTAGAATGTCTTTTCTTTCTCTCCCCCCCCCTCTTTTCTCCCACCCTCCTTCCCTCCTTCTTTTGGCAGCTGGCAAATCTTTCATGGATCAATTCCTGGGAATGTTGTTACTTAGCTTATTCCGTAAGTCCCTTCTCAAGATCTGCTACTTTAAGAAGGACTAAAGGTAACCATGGAGTGGGGGACATAAGGAATTGATACTCAAAGGGTATAAATTTTCAGTTATACTAGATGAATCAATTCTACAGATATGATGTATTACATAGTGTCTACAGTTAACAATACAGTATTGTACACTTCAAAATTTGTTAAGAATGTATATCTCAGGGGCACCTGGGTAGCTCAGTCGGTTAAGCCAGTGCCTTCGGCTCAGGTCATGATCCCAGGGTCCTGGGATCAAGCCCCACACTGGGCTCCCTGCTAAGTGGGGAGTCTGCTTCTCCCACCCCTCCCCCTGCTCGTGCTCTCTCTCCCTCTCTTGTTCTCTCAAAACTGTAAATACAATCTTAAAAAAAAAAAGAATGTATATCTCATGGTGAGTCTTCTACACACACACACACACACACACACACAAGGGCACTGAGAAATGTTGAATATGTTCATTACCTTGATTACTCTGATGGTAGTGGTGGTATCACAGATGTACACATATGTCCACACCCATCACATTAAACATATGAAGGTCCCTGTGCATCAATTACACCTCAATAAAGCCATTTATTTTTTATTTATTTAATTAATTAATTAACTTATTTTTTATTCTCTTTCAGAATCTTCAGGGGAAAAAATATCCCCACACTTTGTTTCAGCTTTGTTAAAAATGTATATATTATAATGGTACTCAGCCTGTTCAAAAATGGGCATGCTGAGAACAACTGCTGATTTTTCTAAAATGAGAGGCTCTGGGAAATTTGCATTAATATTACACACACACACACACACTGTAGTTCAGCTTCACCTTCAGCACTCAAATCATATTAAATTTACTTTACTCGAGACAATATGATTTTTTGAGACTAAAGTTATCTAAAGTAGAGTTAAAGTCTCTTCTCTACCACTCGCTATGTAAATTTGGCCAAGTTAGCAAACTCAAACTCTAGTTTCTCTATCTATAAAGTGGATTTGATGAGGTTGTTAGCTGATAAGGTTGTTGAAAATACTAAACAAATATCCACAGAGGATTTGATAAAATGTCTATCCAATAGTGATGCTCCATTACTATTACATATGGTACATGTAGACACATGCACACGTGTGCACGTATGCACACACACACACACACACACACGCCTGCAGGTAGAGGGTCTAGAAACTTCCCAAGCTAACTTGTATGACTGCCCATTACTATTTTCTTACAATAGTTTATTTATCTTCACCAGTTTCTTTTTTTTAAAGATTTTATTTACTTATTTGAGAGAGAGAGAGAGAGCACAAGCAGGGGGAGAGGCAGAGACACAGGGAGAAGCAGACTCCCTGCTGAGCTGGAAACTGGACATGGGGCTCCATCCCAGGACCTGGAGATCATGACCTGAGCCGAAGGCAGATGTCTAACCACCTGAGCCACCCAGGCACCTCTACCTTCACCAGTTTCAAAATGCCTTCTTCAACTGTAAGCAGAGCGGGTGTTGAGCTCAATCTAACATAAGGGAGAACTTCGAAGAAATGAAACCACGCAACAGTGACTGCTTCGTGAGACATTCCTATCACTGAGAGTACTCAGGACAATGAGCTCTTCTAGAACAAGTCATAAGAAAGATCGCAGGGTCACTCTGTGATTGGGCTCACTTTGCGGATCCCTCCCACATTGGCATAAAATGTGCGCCATGCACTTCAGTTGCAGTTTTTCTGATCTATCGGAGGAGAGATATGGCTGAGGCTTAGTCCTCCACGTGCAGTACTTTTCACATGTCTCCTTTCCAACACAACAGCATGCAACCGTTTGTGTGTTTAGAGCACATCTTCCTTTTGAATGGGAATCCCTGAGTAAGTGACTCGATCCCATTTATCTCTTCATTTCACCTCAGTCAGCACACAGTAGCTGCTCAGTGAGTGACTTCTGGAAGACAAAATAAATCCTGCAACACAATCCGGAGTGCTTTTCTATCTACAAAGTTTTTCCTACGACATCTAGACCATTAAATATTCTGACAGAATATTTAAACAAATCTGCTGTTAAAATATTAATAACGGAAGCAGCAACGATGGTGGCAATGATGTATAAATTGAAAAGTAAATCCACAGAGATGTCAATAGAATGTTTTTGTCTCTTTATTTCCTTATTTGAGCAGGGATGTTTTTATCAGCTTTAATGCCTAACTAGAATAATTTACATCTATCTCTTTCCCTCTGGTATCAAGAGCAAAAACATCTGAGAGCTGCATTCTTTGGGGAACCTTTCTCACAGTATTTTTCCCCCTCACAATGACTAGTTGATAATAAGCACAACAATAAAGTAGACGCCCCTTCTATCCAATAAATGTCCTCTGTCCTTAAGTCAAAATTTTCCTGGAACAAGGGATGGGGAGGAAAGACTAAAATAAAAGACTGCAATTATAGCTTGGCCATAGAGATTAAATCAGATCATGTTTATTGATTTATTTCAATCAATAGACATGGGAAAGTTCAGGAGATGTTGACCCACGCCTCCAGGTAGGCATTTGAGAGAGGTTTTTACCCAGCCCCAAAGCTGAGTTATTACAGAATGAAAAAACATTTGTGTCTACCAAGCAACACAGATATATTTATAACAGGAGGAAAGGAGGAAATTCAGCTCCCTTTATTTTTCCCCCAGACAGACTATAACATTAAAAGACAGGTTTTACACAAAATATTAAGCTCTGTCATGTTTCTGTGTACTTAACCAAATAATAACCAAACACAAACAAAATACCAGAATCACAAATAGACACATTCTGCATAAAAATAAATAGGCTTCATGTAGTGGCAATGGCCATTCCTTGGTTTATGCCTTGCCCGGAATCCATCTGTTCTCAGGAGCTATCTCTGTCTCTTAGGGGTCCCTTGGAGTCTTCCCAAAACATCAGTTCCTCTGTGCCAGGCTCTGTGCTGATCTCTGTCTGTTGTCTCTTCCAGGGAGGGAAAACGGTCTGCCACGTTTGGACATAAAATCCATGTTTATATTCCATAAAGAACTCATCTAAACTATTATTTTTTTTTTCTGTGGGAGCTGAACTAGCCACTTGTTTTCCTCATGCTGCATTTCCAAAGTGAAATCAATTCCTTCTCCCTGACATGTACACCCACCAGGCTCATGTCCTGTTGATGACACTGGTACAAAAGAGAGGCCACCAGCAATGATGCAAATGGAATCTAAAGACCTTACTGTCCATCTTTACCAAGGCGGCCTGACCGGCTATTTGGAAGCACCAGCCTTTAAGGGCACCATCTTTAAAGAAGCTAAAGTCGACACTGAGATCGAAGCTTTAAAGGGGTTTTGAACTGTGATGGGTATGAAGAGTTAAAGGCCACGTTCTTTGACCATCAGCTCAGCCAAGGGATGGGATGAGGCGGTGGAGACACCTGTGGTGTAGGAAATCCACATTCTGTTTCTGGCCCATCATCTCTTCCTCATTTCTTCTGGTAGCAACACTTCTCTTTCCGCTGGCCGAGTGTGTTCCATGCAGTGGGCTTGGTACAGCTGGGCACACCTGACCTGTGCTACTGCTAGATAGATGGTCTTGACTGGAAGGAGAATTCTCTCTCCTTCTGGCCCCAGGCATCAGTTCACGAAAGAGGATGTAATCCAAGTAGAGTTGATACCTCCCTAATTTTATACATGGAAGCTAGAAGGGAGAGGATGTTTTACTTCAAAATATAAGCTGTTAAGAATACAGCCTGGAGGCTACAACTGGCCACATGGAGAAAATCTGCTCAAGAATGAAACCAACACCCAGAAGGAAGTCCAAGGATGGAGAAGAGACAAAGCATCAGTAACCATTATTTGAACCGTGGGACCCAGCCCTACCTGAAGAAAATATGTCTTTTGGATTCCTTATTTCATGAGCCAATAAATCTCCTTGTTAAAAAAAAAAAAAAACAAGATTAAATTTGTTGCAATTTAATTTCCATCATTTGCAATAAAAAATGTTCTGATAGATCCACGTGATAGCAAGAAAAGTGTGACCTACTTCTCGTTCTGTGGCTGACTTTTAAAAATTCACTTTCCCAGGAAGGTCTGAGTTTAGCTGATGTGGCTTCTGGGTCAACAGAAAGCTTGCCTTCTGACAACATCATGCGTGGCAATGCTGGGGTGCTGGCGCGGGACCAAAAACAGAGTTCCTAGAAGTGGAACACACTTCACAGTTTCTTTCACTTGAGGGAGACAACTCCTGTACTACCATAAAAATAATTTTGGAAAGAAGTGCATCTGCTTTCAGAAAGTGTCTGCCAAGATATGGCCCGATGTAATTTAAAATGGCTAAGACAATCAGCTTGAAAATTAAGGTTTCTAATGGGAACACCTACTCAGCCCTAATAATAGGGGAACTACCATCATAATTATAATGTGGTGCAAGCAGGCACATCATTAACTAACTTTTCTCAGCTACTGCAATTAACAAGCATCAATAGATTGAGTAAATTATTAATAACCCACATATGCTCCAGTGCACACTGCTGGCTCTATGTTTTTTTTTTCCAACTAAGAAGCAAAAAGTTAACAGCTGATATCCAAATAATCTTTGATTTATCTCCTTCACAATGTTACTGCACCGTTTAATAATTCTTCCTGGAGGAGATAACAGTTATAAAGAATTAAGAAATGAGTGGAGAAGGAAACAACCTGGAAGCAAGCAACGGAGTCTAACAGGGAGACCGTCTTCTGTATGAGTTGATCCAACAGCCCCATTCCTTACTTTCTCCGTGGCACGATCATTTATGGAATCGCTGCTCTCATCAATGAGCACTAGTAAGGGTGGAAGCTGTTATGGCTGCGACTTTATACAGTGTAGTGTGAATCAGCAGTTCTCAAATGTAGCCTAGGGACCGATTTAGGTTTATGATGTTCACAAATAATCTCCTCAAATCATGGGGCATTAGCACAGGGTGGGCCCTAGCCTAATATGTAAGCAATAAAGAAGACAAAACAAGAGAGCCAGGAAGAATTAGGGGACATAGCTGAGGCTGCACAAATAAGTTAGGAAGTCTTTCCCTGGCATTGAAACTGTTGTCAGCCCTTAGGTAAATAAAGCACATTCCCTGTCTTGAAGGCCTCTGTGTCCTAACAGAAAGAGGCTACTGATCAGCAAGCGTCAATAGACCAAGAAAACCCTCTGGTTGGAATAAACACAAGGGAAGAGGAGGAGAAGGGCAGGCAACTCAGCCCCGGGCAGAAGGTTCACATACAGCTTCCCATAAGATTTAAAATCTCTGCTGGATTCTTGAATGATAATGGGGAAAAAAGGCGGCGAGGTCGAACAGAAGTGGGAATGGTCCCAGTAGAGGCCATGCTACGTACAAAGATGGGGGCATAAGGAACACATGGCATATTCTCCAAATGAGTCACCTGATGCAGTTGGGAGTCTAGATGAGATGGCACGTAGTGGTCAGATGAGGAGGGAAGTGTCAGAACAGATGCTTTCTGCTGAGAGCCACGGCTGGCCTCCAGCAGGCAGTGACAGAACCAGGCTCTGCTGATGAAAAGACCCTGAGGGCTGCACTTGGCAGAATGGCATGGAGAGGGGGTGTGGTAGGGGAAGGAAAAGACCACAGGGAGTTTGTGCCAATCCATGCAAGGGATGTGAGTGGTCTTCACCAAAGACTCCGCCTCGGGAACGCAGCAGGGAACCAAAGGGTGTGTTTTCGTGCTGATGGGGAGATAAAACCCAGAGACTTGACTCTTCACCCTGAGTCTCAGGTGATGGGACTGACTACTGCCAACTCCTTAACAGGCAAACAGCCATATAGCAACTGTTACAAGACTGAACCACCACCAGGAAGGAAGTCTGGTAGCCTTGGCTCTGGGTCAGATGTAAGGGGGCAGGTTTGAGGACACTGAGCTGCAGGAGATGCTTTCCAAGACTTGGTTTTTCTCTTGCATCTTGATAAACCCGGGTCTTCAAAGACCACCCCATGCTGTGAGGAAGGGGCTCTTTTGGAAAGGAGAAATAGTCAGTGTAGGGTAGGTAGACCAGAAGGCCTCTGACCTTGAAGCAATCTATCAAGTAGGAAAGTAGCAGAACTCGGTGGCTCCAGGTATTTTGGTCTTGATGCCTCTTTCAACAAAAAGGCATCACACTGAATGAGTTTCAGCAGATGCCGAGTCATCTGGCTGAGTCCTGTGAGCAGGCAGAGGAATGACAAAGGTGACCCGCGGGTCACTCTGCTATGAACATCCTCAAGAGCCTGTCTGCAGGCAAGTGCCTGGGGCTGCTGGACTCAGGATCAGTCTCCAGCAGGCTCTGCCTCCCAGGCCTCCCTGGGTTTCTGCTCAAACGATTGCCTCATTTTGAGATCATTCAAGCATGTTAAAACTGGAGACAGCAGAGCAGCACATCTATTCAATGATCATTTAAACTATACAACTGGAATTTATCACAAGTACAAGGGAAAGGGTGAGTCGTTAGAAAATCAAACTTGGAAAATCTCCACTCTCGATCAAACAGCGAAGCTTTCTGCCCAGGGAACTGGGCACTGCAGCCTTAACACGCTCAATGTGTCCAGCCTCCTCTCGGCATCCAAAAAGGATCCGAGCTGGAGACGCAAACAACAAAAGACGGGTTCAGATATGTAAAGGGAGAACTTGAGACGGGGCAAAAATAAAAGAGGGGGCAGGATAAGTGGATGCAGAAAACTCATTCTGTGATAGCCTTATAGTTCCTCAAATCCACCTTCTCAGGATTTCTTTGCCATGATCATTAAAAAGGAGATTCTCCATAGATAAACCCTCTTGAGTTGTCTTGAAAGGATCATTAAAAAAGAGACACCTCTACAGACAATACCTCTGTAGACCTTTCAATTTCACCCATTTGTAGTAAACATTTCGTTGTCATCCTATCTGTTGGTCTGATGGGGTCCAGGCACTGCAAGGTTGAAAGATCTGCTGTGTGGATTAGGGCCCAGAGCCAGCACCTTTTGGTTTCTCTACCTTGATGCTGCCTCATTTCCTAGGACTAGCTGTGATTGGCTTGGTCCATCCGTTTTCGGCCGTCTGCTAAAAAGCAACCTTTTCACATACCCTCTGATCCTGAGGGGACGGCTGTTACCTTTGCACACGTCCCACATGACTGCAAGACACTCAGGGGGGGAAACCACCCCAGGGAAAGCTACTCAGACGACCATCCCCATCGTTCCTGTTCCTGGCCGTCTTCCATTCAGGTTTTCCATGGAAGTCCTGTGACCGGTCACAGACCCTGTGGTCCTACTTGTTTGCTGTCAAAGCCAACACGCTGTTTGAGCAGATTTCTCCCGAGGAACAAACTACGAATCACCCCGAGCGACAGCAGTGACTGCAAGGTGGAAGTGACTCGGGGGCAGGGGAGGGGACGTCGGCTTCTAAAATTTTAACTTCCTGTCTCTTGGCTGGTGGATTCATAGAATACAGAGTTGTACGACAGACACCACACCGACCCCAGTGGAGACCTGGAGCAGGCTATGGAACAGGAGGAAGACCCATGATCACGTAGAATGCAAATACCCGCTAGAACCACTGCCGGGTAAAGGCGCCGTTCTCAGGTCACAGAAATACTGCTCTCGCTGTGCTACCATGAGGAGCTCAGGAAGAGCTGCAGAAAATACGAAAGTGAGCCCCACTGGCCTAAGCAGGGTAGCCCTCTCTGGTGTCAGAAAGCTGAGGCCCCTTTCATCCAGGACCGGGACAAACAAGCCAGTGGGTACAGGTAAGGGGGTCTGCTGGTTCAGCCGCGTATGCCGATGTTGCAATTCCTTCTCTGCTTCTGCCTGGGAAGACCGTCACTGCGAGTCCATTTTCAAAAGGCAAGACACATTATATGCGAGCAGAGCGATCATTTTTAGTGCCAGGGAAAAGTAGAATTTCAGTACTTGACATTTGCAGTTCCTGGACAGGGTCTCGGGCTGAGTCTCAGGGGAGATGCAGACAGAGCTGGAACTGGGACCGGCATTTGGTGCCCCCCACCCCCCTGGCCCCCCATCCAGGGTACAGGATGCAACGCTGTTCCCCTCCCCCATCTAGAGATGCTGAAACACGCGGATCTCATTTTAATTCTTGTTCTTCCCCAATTTGGAACAGTCAGGAGAATGGGGAGTGAGCAGTTTTAATTACAGCACTCTTAGCCCCCAGCCAGGTAATCAAACAGCAGCAAGCAGATGGGGTGACGGGGTACTGGGGAGCAAGGAAGAACACAGGGGCTGCCACGGAGCGAGGGAGGTGAGCGCGTGGCCACCGCTGTTGCTCCGCATGCGGGTCATAGACCTGAGGGGATGAGGGCCTCCGAGAACCAGACCAGCCATACGGGTAAGCGAGGGAGAGGGATTGGGGGCGGAGGGAGAGACACACGTAGGGAGACACGGACATATTTCTATGTCTTCCCACCATGGGGCCAAGCCCCTGGGATACATCAAGCTCAAAGATACATTGTTGTTTGCTTATTTCAAGATTTGCATCAGCACCTAGATAAGCTCGAACTCGGCTATTAAGCAATCACGAAATGAAAAGGGCCGCGAAATATTCTCACTAACAGAAGCCAGGAAAATGAAACGCGGCAATTGCTTACTCACATGAGGTTCTGAACTCCCTTTAAAAACAAAAACAAAAAAGGGGGCAGAAAGAAAGGAGTGGGAGGACGTCCTGGCTGTTGGAAAACCACTCTGAGACCTGAACATGTCTACACTTGAGAGGGATCGGTGTCAAAGAGCGAGACTGAATGAGCCCTGCGGCCTCATGTGACCCAGGGTTTCTTGAGGAAGAGATGGTAGCGAACCCACCCAGAATTCCCGTCCCCCTGACCTCCACTGGCAGAGGCACGAAGGGGCTGACTTTCGACGAGGCAAAGGCACCTCAGCTCAGAGACATGGCACTTCCTGGAGACCCCCAGGGAGACACAAACCCAGTGCTGCTAAAAGGCAACCTTCAGAAATCACCTTCTCGGGCCATAAAGACTCCTTTATTCCGTGGCTTGATTTGCTATTGATTTAAGGCTCTTTTTCATAGTGATGCAGGAAAACATTTTATTTTCTCGGATGTAAGTGGGAGGGAGTCTATCCGGGGAAAGTGGGGGGAGTCTGCTTCTGTGTGGAGTGATGCCATCATTTAAAGACACTTCATTGCATCCCTAAATGTCTACATGAGGAATTTTTAAAAGACCTGGACTTATCTTTATCCGGAGCATTTAACCTGGTGACCAGGGATCAAGAATGGGTATGGAAACTGTGGACCATAAGTAATGGTACAAAATTCTGAGTCTTCATGCATATATCCACTCCTCTGGGAGAAGTTTCCTCGCTTTGAATATACTCTACAGGTCTGAGAACCCCTGCAAATGAGGATATCTTCAAGATCAGAAAAGGAGTCTATCCTTGCCCTTCCTGAAATGATCATATTAGCAAGCCAGAGAGGTAGGCACATGCTTACCCACCAGAGGGCAATCCCTATGCAGACTTTTTCCCTCGGAGGAATCACTTTACACATACCAACTCTGAACTCAAACTTTCAAGCCACTGAAGGGCACACAGGAACCTGAAGAGGAATGCTCTGAAGACAAGACCATGCTTTAAAGAAAATCACGACCGATTTGGGAAAACCTAACAAAACTGTACCAACATCTATGAACAAACATTATTGTATAAGATCTTGGGGGTTGGGCCGTTACTAAGTCGTTCACAGTTTCACACGACCCCCACAGACTTCCCGACACACAGTAGATGCTCAGTAAATGCTCCTGAATAATATAAATGAATAAACGAATGAATGAATGTATGATTCAAAGGAAGACCTTCTAAGAAGTTTGAATGATGACGACGGTATATGCAGAACTGAATTTCCAGGCTCCAGGTCCTTGCTTGCCTCCAAGGGCACAGGAAAGATAAAAAGGGTGAGTGAGAAGAAGCTGTGGGAGAAAGCTACCCTATAAATACAAGGTATTGTTATTTTTATTTTTATTGGTGCTTCTACTGCCTTCAGGGGAGGGGGGAGCTTATGTGAACATGGCTAATTTTCTGCTTGACTCCAGACACATTCTAAATTACTGAGCCACATTTTATTTTAAATTGACTAATAAAGAAATCTCACACCCCACACCATTTCACATTTTCTTGGGTCGTTTAATGTTGCCACCCTCCTGCAGTGGCTGTTCTCTCCCTGAGAGCTGGGGGTGGGGTGAGGGCTGGGAGGCCGCTAGACACATTATTGCTCTCTCTGTCTCTCTTTCTCTTTGTCACCTCTCTGTTCTTCTCTGTCTCTCTCTCTTTGTGGCTATCTCTCTCTTTTTTAATTTGTCCCAATCAAAACACAAATATTACCCTCAATCAGAAGCCTTGCTTTTATGCTCACTTGAAAAAAATCACGTACGGCTTTTTGCTTTCCCTTACATAAAAATAAATGGAAAACATTTTGCAAATGTCAAATGCTATATAAAGGGAAAAAATATGAAGGACACTGGACACATGAACAATAATACTAATGACAAATTTTACCTCTCCTAAAGCACTCTCTGCCACTCAGTTCCAATTCTGGAGTTTTATCTCAAGGGTCAGAAACCAGCTATATCATGGGTAGAAATGGATTCTCACAGGAAAATACTCTCCAAAGGTGTCAGCCAAGGATATTAAGGAAGAAGGAAGAAAAGGAAAGAAAATGACTCAGGGTTGACCATTTTCACTTGTTCAATCATTTATTCACTCATGCCACACTTTTTTTTTTTTAAAGATTTTATTTATTTATTTGACAGACAGAGATCACAAGTAGGCAGAGAGGCAGGCAGAGAGAGAGGAGGAAGCAGGCTCCCTGCTGAGCAGAGAGCCCAATGTGGGGCTCGACCCCAGGACCCTGGGATCATGACCTGAGCCGAAGGCAGAGGCTTTAACCCACTGAGCCACCCAGGCGCCCCACACTTTTTTTTTAAAGCAACCCTATGTGCCCCAAATGGTCTAAGACGTTGAGAATACAGTGTATAAAATGGTGAGAGATGGTTCCTGCCCAAATGCAATAGTCTAAGCAGGGGAGACACACATGTAGACAAAGCAGTGTTCGATTGTGGTGTTAGGGACCAAAGGGTTTTGACTGACGAGAGAGAAGGTGAGCAGACAAGGTAAAGTGCCAGTAAGGAAATCCGACTGAGGTAGAGACCGGAGGCTGTGAGGGAGCCAGCCTTTCTCCACTGTGTGGGGAACAGTATCGAGAAGAGCGAGTACAAATGCTCAGAGGTAGAAAGAGTCTGGCCATGTTCCAGGAGTTCTCAAGAAGGCAGAGTGGTGGATGACTGACAAGAAATGAGGTCAAAGAGGGATCCAGGAGCTGGATCTTGCCTTGTGGGCATGGTAACGAGTCGGGACTTTCTCCTAAGTAGAATGGGAATCTGCTGAAGCATTTTAAGGGGGTAAGTGACATGACAAGATTTATGACTTTAAAAGGCCACTCAGGTTGCCTGCATGGAGGATAGGCAAGGGCAGAAGCAAGGTGTCCAGGTAGAGGGCTACGTAGTCACCAAGCAAAAAGCTGATGGAGGCTTTGACTAGGCTGGTAGCAGTGGGGGACGGAGAGGGGAAGCTGGGTTAGGACTTTCTGGTGAATTAAATGTTGAGACAGGAGAAGGGGGGAATCCAGGAAAACTATATTAGCCTATTTCTTTTAAACACGTGGAAATGCTAAACTTAGATCCATTTAAGTCATCCAAAGTACAAGTGGCCTTAATATATTTATTAACATGGGGTCCTTTATCAGGTCAGGGAGAGTCACAAACATTACCTCCTCCCCACCAAAAGATCCTTGACTCCCTCTAGCAGAATTCCATTTCCATGCTTTTGCTTTCACTGAAGCCTGCATACTTCCTCTTACAGGATACCTCACAACTTCCATTAAATAATCATTGGATAAGGTACACTAGCTGTCTCCCAAGTTGTGTTCTGAGGTCCATCAGAGCAAGGACCTTATCTGTCTTGGTTGGCAGGATATTCCCAGAACCAAGCACCATGTCTGGCATCCTGTGGGTGCAGGGAATTGAATAAATATTGAATGTGAATACATGCCCTGCAATTAACTCTCTGAGTTTCCAGACAATGAAGGATAGGAAGCAATCTGAGCCCAGTACTAACACCCACTGGCTATTTCCTAGTCTCCTCATAAGAATCCTCCTACTCTCTCCCCAGCCCACTACAAGTCTAGACACACCAGTCCCATAGAGCCAGAGCCACGTTGAATACCATGACTCACGGTTCAGAAACGACCACGGATAATCATCGGGAGTTTCCAGGATTTGCTGTGGGTAGCTTCCTGCAGAGCCCTACAAAGCAGAAGTGGAGCTCATCCTCACTCCCTCCTTCTCTCTCTGACTTTTGCTCTAGGCTCTGAGACACTTAGGAAACCATAACTTGAACCCCTTTTGGAAATGCCAACTGATTATCAAAAGCATTTCACAAAAGAACTCTATGGAACCCCAGTCCTCATAATCTTTCAAGATGTGTGACTCTTTGAAACCCATTATGACCCCACAAAGGAAACATGTCAGGCAGTGCATTGCTACATTTCCCATAAGTATCTGCTGATGCAAGTGTCCAGCTGTCCACTCCTAATTTACTAATCACCGCATGGGCTATCACACTGAGGTATTCTGCTTAAGGGTTTTAGATAGGAACTATTGATTCTGATATTTACAAAGGACTGCTTACAAAGATGCTCCCAAACTCTAAACAAATAAAAAAGCCAACAACATTAAGCTCCTACCAAGTGCCAGGTCCTGGGTATCCATCAATGAATTGAATAGACAGGTGTCCTCTACTCACAAATATATCAAGTTGGGAGGACAGACCACAGAGGAATGAATGTATAATTCCAAGTTGCAGTAAGCAGCGTAGAGAAAGTAATGAAGGTTCTAGAATGCAGACTGGGGTGGGAAGAGGTGAACACTTAAGTTAGATGGTCAGGAAGAATGGTCAAGAGAGGGTGAAGAGCTTTTAGCATTTACGCTAAACGGTCAAAGAGGGAAGGCACCCACTGACAGTGTGTGAGAGAGAGAGGTAGAGATAGAGACAAGGATCTAGGCAGAGAGGAGAGCATGAGTCAGACTGAGGCAAGGGAGAGCTTCCTTTGGCTGATGTTTCTAATTCCCTGACGTCGGGCCACCACCTTGTCTAAAGAGCTCTATATTCCACTACCATCTGCACTCAGCAACCAAAACTTCTTCTCAGGGTACCATCATTTCCTCCCCTTCCCGAACAGCCCAAATGTCCACGAGTATGCCGCCTCCTTCGTGCCCTGCCTCACCATCACCTGCACGCTCCTGGAGGCTGGGCTTTCCACACTCAACTGAAACAGCCCCCTCAAAGGTCACCAGTGAACTCCTTGTTTTCAAGCCCAATAAATTTATTTCTCACTGTTCGACCTCTTCATGGACTGCGATTTTCACCATTCCTACATTCCTGAAGTTTTCTCCCTTCCCTTGCTTCTTGGTCAAAACCCTCACCTGAAATTGTCTCTAATTTTCTCACAGGAGTGGTGTTCCTCTCCTAACCACTATCAATAAAAATAGCATTAACATAACTTACCCTACCCTTTATTCAAGCTATTTATATAGTACACCAGGGACTATGCCAAGTATATTATAAATCTGGTGGCTATTTATTTGGCTATTAATTCAGGACTTTTTCTCCTGTACTTTCTCCTCCCACTTTAGTCACTCAGACAGGTAGAAAGGAACCCTTTGCCTCTGGTTTCAAGATGAGGAAATGGGAAGTAGAGGAAGTGTGAGGAAGGATAAAGAGAAAGGCAGTGCTCTCTTTAAGAAACGTTTGCTTTCCAAAGGCTTTCCAAGGTACTTATGATGAGGGTTCTGCATGAAGAGTGAGGGGGTATCTTTGATGGAAACAGTGAGACAGGAAGAGAAATAACAAAGGAAGGAGGGAAGGCATGCAGATTACAACACAGATTCCCAGGCAGTGGTAAGAGGACCAAAGCCTATGGTTTCATAAGCAGCAGAGACCTCTAAAAGGAAACAGATATGTGGTTCCAGCTTCTACCAAATATAGGGGAGAAGCTTACGGCTGATGAAATGCATATTTGGGAAACAAACGAGGTAACAATCAGGCCATGTCCACCCCCTGACCCTCAGCTCTCTAGGCACCATGTGACAGTATGGGTCCTTTGCATAAGGAAGGTTATGTTTCCTGCCCATGAAGTGGAATTTGAGATGAGGATAAAATTAACCTTGTTTTAAAATAACACAGAAATGTGCTCCTTCTCGCACAACTGAAACCATCACGCGCATGGGTTCACACATGCACTCTCTCCTTTAATCCTTACGGAATCTGGCTCTCTGGGAATCCAGGCCTCCACATCATGAGAGAATGCTGTCCCAGAAAAGTTATCTGATTTGCCCACACCACAAAGTGGCAAAGCCAAGATGCACAGAAGATTGTCTAATGCCAAAATCCTTGGTCTTATTTACTAGGTCTTATTACCGAAGACCAGTGTGTAGACTCTTCTATATTCTCTTTATTCCCCTCTCAGCAATCTTGCAATCTCTCTTGACTTTAGGCATACATTTCTCCCGACTCTTTGCCAAGTCTGATGCTTACGCCCTAACCTTTCAATTAGCATTGGCTGATTACCTTCTCCAAGTCAACTATGCCTCCTCCATCACCAGGCTTTGCTTCAAACATCTGAGTCATCCTTCTCTCCAAGCACTGCTTGCTTTTTGGTAAGACTGTTGGCTTTGGACACAGACTCCCTGGTTAAAATCCCAGCTCTTTCGCTCTAAGGCCTTAGGTACATTTCTTAACCACTCTTGTCTCCATTTCCTCACCTTAAAAACCATGAAAAGAGAAGTTACCCCAATGAGATGTTTTGAGTATTAAATTAGCAAATACATAGAACCCTTAACATTTAGAATAGGACTGGCATAAAATACTCAATAAAAATTCACTAGAGTTGGGGCACCTGGGTGGCTCAGTCGGTTAAGCCGCTGCCTTCGGCTCAGGTCATGATCTCAGGGTCCTGGGATCGAGTCCCTCCTTGGGCTTCTTGCTCAGCGGGGAGCCTGCTTCTCTCTCTGCCTGCCTCTCTGCCTGCTTGTGTGCTCTCTCTCTCTCTCTCTCTGTCAAATAAATAAATAAATAAAATCTTTAAAAAAAATTCACTAGAGTTGTCTATCCAAACTAGTTTTTGAATCTGTGCCCATTAATTTGAAGATAAAGTAGGTCCTTACCCTTTAAGAATTTCCCCTCTAGGTCCTTGTGGGGAGCTGTCTACCATGTTACCTGCCTTGGTTCCCTACCACTACTTCTTTGGGTACTCAACCCAAATGACAATAGTGACTTACACTATTGTCACATGTCAGACTTTTAACCAAAGAGCCTGTCCCTTAGCCTCCTCCAAGTTCTTTGTGATGGTCAGTCTAGGTTTTCCAAAGCCAAAAATGCTGTAGTGGAACCTTTGCTTTCCATTTCGGGATCCTCATAAGCACTACCCCTCCCTCACTTGGTAAGAGTTTTCTTTTCCAGAACTATCCGGTTCTACTTTCTGTGACAACAGAAATGCTCTATATCTGCTGTCGAACTGTCGAATACGGCAGCCACGGGGCACATGGGGCCACGGATGTGGCTAGGCATGACGGAACGATTTTTAAATTGTATTTCATTCTCATTATCGTAGATGCAAGCAGCCCCTGTAGCTGCTGGCTACTACGGTGGGGAGCTTGTCAGAACCAGACTTTACCCCACCCCTTGGAAAGGCCAGGCTCTCCAGAGTCCTGATGTCTTTGCAATTGCCATGGAAAACCATGTACAGGGAGCCTTTACCTTTGAAACTCTCAGCCTGAAGGCATTTAGCCTCTCAGTCCGTTCAATCGCTAACACTGTTCCAGCAACACTGTATTCCTTCTTGGGCTTCAGCCGAGTAGCACGACAGTTTGCAGAAAGTGCACACCAGCACAAATGCATGCCACTGTTATGGATGCTTATTTCCAGATCAAAAGGCAATTCCAAAGGCCTAATGTAGTTGAACATGTGTGCTAGATACAAAAATAGAATGAACAGAGCTTTCTTTGAGTTATTCCAGATCCAAACTACCTGAAAAGGCAAATCTACAGTCAGAAAGACTGAAAGAAGTGGAATGAGGCCTTCAGAATAATTACATGTTGTTAATTGAAAAATGTTAATCATGTCATATTAGGAGGAAGACGGGGTTAAATTGGTAAAATTTCAATTCACTTAGGCCTTATCTCTTGTTGGAATGAACCAGATGATTAATCCTCAATATTCTTCGGGGATGCAGGAAACAGCAGCAATTAAATTAACAACTACAAAGTTTATGCTCAGAGATTCAAAAATGAAAGAGGGAAACGCTTTAATTTTTCACAAGTTGTTACCTTAATTATCTTCTTATTGCTCTGTCTCTTTTCCCTCATTACAAAAACACACCCCTTAGTATTCACAGATCCCTTTAATTTGCTGGCTCAGTAACAATGTAAGAAATGTCATCTGAGATGCAAAGTCATAAATCTTACTTTTGCATGCTCACTGAAAATAAATTGTTCTGCTGTGCCTAGTCTCCGTGTTCATTCTGCAGAGTGCAGACAAATTTCCGCTTCCCTATAAGTCATCCCAGTGTCTATAAACTTATGCACATGGCACGTGCCTTATCACACGAGTCCAACCACCACAATGGAAAGATTCCTTAGGAGAACAGGCTGAAAAGTAATTGGTCAGATGAATGAAATACCACAAGGGAACAGAGTGATGTGGCAGTTAGGGAAATAAACCAAAAGTCAAACCGAAACTTCTAACATGCTCACGGTACAGGCATTAAAATGGGCATACAGGAACCCTACACTGTAGATGCAGACCTTTAACATCTTCATTTTGTTTTTGTTTTGTTGTGTTTTTTCCTCTGGATGATATCCGCATCTTTGGCAGAGGAATCCAACTTTGTGAAGATCAGATAATTCATCTCCCTTGGAAGGCAGCTAATCAAAATTGAAAAAAAAAGATAAATCCAACAGCAACCACCATAAAGCAAGAGCATGCTGCCTCATGGTGATTTAACAGGTCCCCTGACATATGAGCATTAAAACTGTAATGATCACAAACACTATCTCCATGTCACGTACTCCTCTAACTCAGAGGCCCCATCTGCAAATTTAGCACGGCACACACGCCACAGTGGACACCGGCAACAGCCACGCCCCAAGAAAAGTGGTTTTAATAGTCAGGGTTCTAAGTAGGCTCTGGTGGTGTGAATGAAGGCTAACAGGAATTCTTTTGTTTTCTTCAAAGAAGATCATTTTCCGGCCGGGTGAAGCAGGAGGTGGGAAGGGGGGCGGGGCGGCGAGTGGAAATCAATGACATAATTAAGAAAATAGCAATTTGGAAACTGTGAATGAAATTAAGAGCATACCTACCAGAAAACCCTGGGCACAGCGATGCAATCAAATGATTGTGAGCCCAAACTGGGAAATGCGTGAGAACATACCAATAATTGAGTGTGTCCTGCATCCCCGATGCCTGAAGAAGTAATCACCGTCACTGTAGATCCTCTCTCAGAGTGATGCGAAAGTCTTTGATGGTTATATATACTCGGGCAGCATCATCCTTTAGTCTACTTCCCGAATTCCCAAAGTTTCTCAGCAAAATGTCATATCCCGGGAGAACGTCCTCACAACAAATTATTAGCCCAGCTCTATTGATCATCACCCAAATGGCAAAAATCTCAATAAATTTCATCTGGACCTTTACCGAAACCTCCAAAATGCATTACGCCCCCTCTGCTGACCGCCGTTTTTACGAGCGCTATTGTATTTGCAAGGCAGTCAATTTTATACAGCATAACAAACTGCCAAGTACTAACGCGATTCCCTCCATTACGGAGGCCCATGTATTAAATTTAGTGAAGCACAGTATCAGACTTCAAATATTGCAAGGCTTAGGACCGAATGCCGCGGAGCCTAATGTTATCAGCCTGACAAATACACTGACATATTAAGTAGCAGATCATGTATTCATATTCTGAACTGATGTTGTTTTTCTGCGTGGCTGTATATTTTTTTGGATTAGCCATGATATTTCAAAATGAACATTACGTTTTGGAGTACAAGGGGACTGACGGCAAAGAAGCTGTGCTGGTCACTATTTTTCTTTCACAGCAGACCAATTATGACTTTTCTTAATGATGTGTTGGTACAGGTGTAATGAAAATGTGAGCACAACTCAGAAAAATGTCATTTTTAAAATAAATGGTTTACTTTTTTTTTTTCCTTTTGCCTTTCACCAATGTAAATAAGCTTTAGCTTTATATTTTTTGGCCCATGAGTAAAATGGAAGATTTCTTTGGCATTAGTCACTGCATCTCTTCTGGTTTTAAACTAAGACAAGGGTTGTTTTCTCCCCCCACCCCCCTTTTGTCCTAGAGTCTTTCCTTACCGCAGCAAAAGTGGCCAAAATTACTGAATGTCCTTTAAAAATCTTGCTTCTATTCTAATTCTACTTAACTGTTATAACCACTTCTCTTTTGAAAAATGTGAGTTGCAATGTTCCTACCCAAATTCTCATCCCACGATGGGACTTACGATTCACAGAAACTAGAGTCTAGAATCCAAATGTTGCCACAGACACAACTTGTCAAGCTGACTCTCCGTGGCTTATATATAAAACAGTATTTTGCCCAAAATATACATTTCTCTCACAAGACTGAATATGATTTTTTAAATTGTATGTTCTGTCTTCCCCTCTGCTCCCTAAAATATTGAGAATAAGATACTAAACTCAATTCTGGATCATGATTTTGGTACTAAAACCTGCCTATTTCCTACATACAAATCAGAATATCAAAAACTAGTTTTGTAATAATGAGGTCATTCTGAGAGCCAAGCAAATACAAGGGTGCATTAGAACCAAATGGTTTATTTTCTGACTCTAGCCTGCAATTTCATCAGAATCACGAAAAAGAAAAGAAAAGAAAGGAAGAAAGAAGGAAAGAAAGAAAGGAAGAAAGAAAGAAAGAAAGAAAGACAGTCTCTGGTTAAAACTGGGGATTCCAGGAGTCACCCCAAGATTCTGATTTGCCATGTCTTTGGTGGGGCTTAGGAATTCAAATGTCTGCCTGGACTTGGGGAGATTCTGATAATCAGCTTGTGTTCCAGACAACTGCTCTACAGTGGTGGTTTTCGGTTCCTGGTCCTGGATCCTTGCTTCATTAACAGACATTTTATTAACAGGGTGAGTCTGGATGTCACACTGAGGGATTTTCCTTTAGTGGTTCTTGTGAGGGGCCGGACACTGGAATATTCTTTACTGTGGCAGAAACCACACAAGATTTACCACCTTAATTATTTTTAAGTGTGTAGTACAGTAATGTTAACTATACGCACATTGTCGTGACACATCTCTGTTATTTTTTCTTCTTACAGATCTGAAGCTTTATATCTATTAAACAGTATCTCCTCATTTCCCCCTCCCCCGGCCCCCCTGGCAACCACCTTTCTACCTTCTGTTTCTGGGAGTCTGACTACTCTAAGTACTTCGTATCAGTGAAACCCCACAGTATTTGTCTCTTTATGGCTTGGCTTATTTCACTTAGAGAATGTCCTCAAGGTTCATCCATGTTGTAGCATATTACAGGATTCTTTCTTTCTTTCCTTCCTCCCTCACTCACTTTTCTCCTTCCTTCCTTCCTTTCTTTCTTTCTTCCTCCCCCTCTCTCTCTCTATCTCTCTCTTCTTCCTTTCTTCCTTTATTTCTTGTAGGGCTGACCAAGGGTCGAGCATACCACATTTGCTTTATCCGTTCATCTGTCCCTGGCCATCTGGGGTGCTTCCATCTCTTGGCTGTCATAAATAATGCTATAATGACCATGGATGTGTGGGCACCAGTTTGCAAAGTTCCTCAAGTGGTTCTAAGGTGCAGGTGTGGTAGAACTTCTTCTCTAAAACACTGTGAAGCATTTTGGAAGCTTTGGAAAGAGGGGACATTTATAGTTTATGTGTCCCAGTCTTCACAGGACCATTAACAAACCCCAATTAAAGCTCCTTCCAGAAGGCTGAGTAGCTCATTTGCTTAAGAGCCTCTGATCAGATGTAGGAGGGACCAAGTATCTGTCTGCTAGAAAGAGAAGACTGATCGGGTCTGAAAGAGGCTCTGCCTATCTCAAATGGGCCCAGCTCTCCATGAGGTCGTACGCAGGAAAGTTTGCAGCATTCAGAGCCACATGAACCTGGGTTCAAATCTCAGCCCTAGTTCAGTTGCCAGTCAAGCAGTTCCCAGTGAGTTTCTTCAAACATCTCTGCATCAGCTTCCTCAACTATAAAATGGAGATAAAACCTGTCTGAGCAGAGGCAGTAGACATAAAGTTTCCAGCCAGTCCTTGACACTTACGAAGGTGCTGTCTAAGCAGAAGCTATTATTCTTATGATTAAAAAAAGATGATTTAAAGTCATAAATTCCTAAATTTTAAAATACCTACCTGATTAGATATAAAAGAATTGATCGCCCCCATTTATAGGCAATGTGTCTTCTCCATGTAGGACTGATCATAAAACTGGAAACATTCATTGCTGTCCCACTGTCCCATAATGATCTCTTGATGCCATTCCAGAATTGCCAGGCAGGTTATCAATGAGACAAGAAGGCGGGCATCTTTCTTGGTCTCCACTCTAGCATGCTCTTACTCTTGTAAAATGCATTGATGACACTGAGCACAAGAAGCAAAGGGGGAATTTTGCCAAGGATGGGATTCCTGAATATTGATTATTTTTATGTTTTCTTTTTAAAATGTATCTTATATTTATGAAGGAAAAGACATGAAAAATGTTGTTGGCTATAAAATCCACATATGCATATCCATACCCACATGCCTACCCTAGATTACTTGACCTTTCTACATTATTTGTATGTTGACTAATAATCCTTTCATTGAATCATTGAAAATATACTTACTACGCATTCTGTCTGGGTCGGGTTCTATGTTAGGCATTAGGGAATGACAAGGACTATGGGGATTTCTAAGTGTGTAAAAGGATGATTATCATAAGAAATATCAAATGTAATAATATAGCCATGCTCTGAGAATTACAGGAGTGCCTAACTCATTCAAATGGCTTCAAAATTATGAATCTTCAAAAAAATGAGGAAGATTAGACCAGAATATTAGATTCTACATAAAAGGAGCCATATGGACAAAGCCATAGAGGCCAGGTATAGATGGAAGTGGAGAAATTCATATCCAACTTGGCATTGCTAATGAGTAAAATTCAAGACAGGAAGTGGGATGCAATGTAGGCTTCAACCTATCACCTACAGATTCATTCATTGCTGATTTATTCATCTATCATCCATCCATCCATCTTTCCATCCATCCATCCATCTGTTCACCATACATTTTCTATCCATCCATCTAACCATCTGCCCTTTTGCAAAAAAGTGTGATAAATGTCTTTTAAGCCAGGAGTTATATTAACCTCTTGAGAATTCAAATATTGTGTAAAAACAATTCCCTTTGGACTCCCCAGGACATCTGAAGTTTGATATTTCTGCCTCATACTATAAGACATCTCCTCCTAATTTCTTATCCTTAACCAGCCATGTACCAGGAACGTAAAATTAAAGCTAACTGAAACTCCTCAATCTTCTTCCTCAACAAACAGAACAAATACAACATAACTCTATTTGCAATCTAAGGTCAAGAAATCTACATTTCTCCTCTTTCTGAAAATGTTTCTCCTATATGCATCTACCCCTAACAACTTCTAGTATCTGTGCATTATGTGGAGCTCACTGCTCCCCCTTACCTGGGGTGGATATGACCCAAGCCTAACCAATGACAATGATTCATTGTCCTGGCCAAAATGATTGATTCATTTGTGGGACCACCATTCAAGCTAAGTCAACCAAATAATATAAAAATATCTCTAGATATCTTTAGAGCCAGAATTACTTGGTTTGATTCCCAACAGAAGTGTAACTCTGGGCGTGTTTGATAATCACTATGATAGACTGATTACAAAAATGGCTCAAATTATTCACCTATTATTTATCAAGGCCATTTTTTTATATAACTATCAATACCTTCTCATGAAGTGGTAATCTATTTTCCCTACCCTTTGAATCTGGACTGGACTCATTAGTTTCTTTGGCAAAAAAAGAAGGAAAAAAAAAGGGTGGCAGAATTGACAGTGTTTTGGTTCTGAGCATAAGCCCCAAAAGGCCTTAAGCAATTAGGCAAGAAAAACTGCCTCTGTTAGCAGATGACATGATCTTATATATAGAAAACCCTAAAGACTTCATAAAAAAAATAAATAAACCCTCTTAGAACAAATAAGCAAATTCAATAAAGTTAAAGGATATAAGCTCAACCTTAAAAATTGATCAAATTTCTTTATACTAACCAAACCAACTGTAAAAGAAATATGTAGAAAAATTTTATTTACGATAGCACTGAAAACAATAAAATGCTTAGGAATAAATTAAACCAAGAAGAAATATCTGCACAATAAAAACTGTAAGACAATGATGAAAGAAACTGGAGAAACAAACAAATGGGAAGATAATCAGTGCTCATGCATTGGAAGAATTAATACTGTTAAAATGTCCATACTAACCCATGCCATCTATAGATTCAATGCAGTCCTTATAAAAAATTTAAGGCATTTTTCACAGAAATAGAAAAAAAAAAAGAATCTTAGTTGGCATGGAACCATGAAAAACCCCAAAATAACAAAGGTGATTTTGAAAAAGAAGAGAAAAGACGAAGGCATTGCGCCTCGTGATTTCAAACCGTACTACAAAGCTATGGTAATCGAAACAATGGTACTGAGAAAACCAGACATGCACATGCGAAAGAATGCAATTAGACCTCTATCTCACATTACTCACAAAAATTAACTCAGAATGTATTACAGACTTAAATATGAGATCTGAAACTGTAAAACTTCTAGAAGAAAATATAAGGAGAAAGCTTCTTGACTCTGGTCTTGGCAACAATGTTTTGGGATGATATCAACACACAAGCAATGAAAACAAAAATAAACATGTGGAATCCCCCCCAAAAAAGTGGGGCAACACTAAACAGCTTCTGCATAGCCAAGAAATGATTAACAAAATGAAGAGGTGACCTGCAGAATGAGAGAAAACATTAGAAAACCACAAATCAGATAAGGGGTGAATACCTGAAATATGTAAGAAACTAATACCACTCAATGGTAAAAGGACTAATAATCCTGAATAGACATTTTCCCAAAGAAGACATCCAATGGCCAATAGGGACATAAAAAGATGCAGAATATCACTAATCATCAAGGAAATGCAAATCAAAACCACATGAGAAGTCATTCCCCATCTGTTCGGAATGGCTGTTACCAAAAAGACAAAAGGTAACAAGTGTTCGCAAGGATGTGAAGAAAAGGTAACCCTTGTGCACTTTTGGTAGGACAGTACATTGGTACAGACTCCATGTAAAACAGTATAGAGGCTCCTCAAAAAAGGAGGGATAGAACGATCCTAAACCAGCAGTCCAACTTTTGGATCTATATTCAAAGGAAATGAAACTGTCCCAAAGAGATATATGTACCCAATGTTCATGGCAACATTATTCACGATAGCCAACAAATGGGAACAACCTAAGTATCTACTGACAGATGAATGGTAAAGAAAATGTGATAGATAGATAGATAGATAGATAGATAGATAGATAGATGATAGATAACTATAGATATAGATGTAGATATGATATTAATACAGATATAAATATCTTCTGCCATTTGTGATAGCCTGGATGGACCTTGAAGGTGTTATGCTAAGTGAAGCAAGCCAGAGGGAGAAAGACAAGTACTGTATGACCTCGCTTACATGTGGGAATTTAAAGTCCAACTCATAGAAACAGAAAAGAATGGTGGTTGCCAGAGGCTGGGAGGTAGGGGTAATGAGAAGATGTGGATCAAAGGGTACAGATTCTCATAAGAAGAGTAGGTTTGGGGAACTAACATACAGCATGGTGAATACAGTTAGAAATACTGTTTTATATAGCTGAAACTTGCTAAGAGGGATTTTAAATGTTCACCTACATACATGCACACATACACACACACACACACACACACACACACACAGGTTAAGTGAGGGGATGAATGTGTTGACTAACCTTATTGTGATAATATATTTCACAATACATACATGTATGAAATCGTTATGTTGTACATCTTAAATTTACACAGTGTTCTATGTCATTTGTACCTCCACTGAGCTGTGGGCGTGGGGGAAGCCTTGAGTACTTCTGCCCTTTGTTCCAGCACAACTCTGCCAGCTCACTGGGGCTTCTCTCCCTTCCTGCAAGGACCAGGCTAACCTACTGGGGCTTGTGAGGTGAGGAGCGCATGGAGCAGAACTGAACCACCTTGGCCATGGGCGCACAAGGATCCCGGTACCACCTGACCTGGTAACCGCAGACTCCTGAGCACATGCACAGCTACGACCGAACTGTCGCTGGAAGACCCAGCAGAAACAGCAACTGGTCACTCTGTGAAGTCACTAACTTTGGGGCTAGTTTGTTACACAGGAAATTAGGAACAAACAATGGACCCAATCATTCTGTGCCTAAATTATATCATCTTAAAATGGGGTTAATCATAATGCCTATTTTATGGGATTGTGGTGAAGATTAATGTGATAATAGATCTAATATATGTATTTCTATAAATATATATATAGCACTTACAAAAGGACTGGAATTTGGTACACACCATTATCCTTTCAAAGGAAATCCTCTTTCTTTCTGGGTGTGAGAATGTTCAAGAGGTAAGCATTTGTTTTCCACGAGGGCTGCCCTTTTGGTAGAAAATAAGTCTGGACTTTCTGCATCTTTTGGGCCCTCACAGATCATATCAACAGAGAAAAGCTGGGCAAAATAAAAGATCCAGATTTCAGGTGATCTATGTGTACACCTGGACCCAGTTTCTTTCTGGTCATTGCAGTTATGTAAGCCAATAAATGGTGTCTTCTACTTAAGCCTGTTAGAGTTGTGATTCTGTCACTTGCAACCAATAACATCCTGATTAATATACTGTTCAGTAAAGTCCTTGTATTCTTGCAAACTGCCTTTCTTTGAAGTCAGGTCATCAAACAAGACGTGTTGAGACTTCCAACTAGCTTCCATGGGGCTACAAAGAAAAACGCAGAAGGCAGGTGCCCATTCATGTGAAGTGAGCAACCCAAAATTCACTGGGGTTTGGCACGGGGTGGAGGGGTCTCCTTCATTCTTTAGTTACACACTTCCCTAAAATCATCACCACACCTACAACTGTCATTAACTAACTCTCACTCTGCCTTATCCAAGCTGGGATTCAGTACTGATTCGCTCTCGCTCTCGCTCACACACACAATGTATACACTATATTCCAGAAGACTGGGAAGTAAATCCCTCCCATCAAAAGCTGCTGTGTTTGTTTATTAATAAGAAAATACTGGGGCGCCTGGGTGGCTCAGTGGGTTAAGCCTCTGCCTTCGGCTCAGGTCATGATCTCAGGGTCCTGGGATCGAGCCCCACGTCGGGCTCTCTGCTCAGCGGGGAGCCTGCTTCCTCCTCTCTCTCTGCCTGCCTCTCTGCCTACTTGTGATCTCCGTCTGTCAAATAAATAAATAAATAATCTTTAAATAAGAAAAAATTAATAAGAAAATACTTACTTTTCCACACCTCGGGATTACACTGTTTATAAAATGGGGTTGATTATAATAGTGTTCAACCCCAAACAGTGATAGTAAGTATCAAATGAGTTATTATTCATAAAATGCTTATAACCAGAACTGACAGATAGGAAACAGTACTAGCTCTTCTTAACATTATTTATATTGTTATCGTTATTTTTAACCCTCTTTCTTCTCTTGCAACCAAACAGCCGCAGAGTGGTATGTACAATGGATAATATTACACATTGTTGACGACACCACAAATAAAAGATGTGGACAATGCCAAAAAATACTGGATTTTTTGGGAAAACATCTTTACCCGGGTCACACAGACTCTCTTTCTCCGAAACTGCAGTCACACTCAGGGATAGAATGTTAGTCACCACATGTGACCATATGAACCACTCCGTTGCCCACAGCTATCTAGGGCAAAGGAGACTTTGAGACTGAGGCCACATCTTATAATTGTTTGAGGTGGGAGCTATAATAAATAAAGCTTTTTAAAAGAATAACTTGGGTTGAATTTTGGAGCAAATAATGCATCACCACTGTCAGTTTCCTCCGTAAAGATGAATTAATGATACCCATCTTCGTGGGTATTGTGAGGAGTAAATGAGAGTGTGTGTAAAGTGCTTATAACCATCCTTGATTTGGCACATAATAAGTGCTCAAAAAATGGGTGTTATCCTAATTTTCCAAGGGAACAAATCACTCTGTACTGGAAAACTGCTTATAATACAATGGGCTGTGAATTTTTAAGAGGAATCTGAACACTTAAACATTAAAACTGTTGGCCAGTTATCTAACATTTATCGAGTAACTATTTGCTTGGCACACTGCTAGTGATCTAAAGACATTATCACAGTGAATACTCACGCCCTTATGAGTAGAAGGAGTATACTTATATACTCATCTGTATGGACAGGATAGTGAAGTTTAGGAAGCCTAAGCCATGAACCCAAAGTCCGGTATCTGGTAAGTGGCAGATCTGGGATTTGAACTCAGGCAGTCTGTGCCACAGCCTATACACTTCACCGCCATGCAGATCTACCTCCCTCTACCTAGGAGCAGAGAAGCTCTATGTTGTGTCACTCTTGGTTTTCTTTAAACAGTTCAACATCAACAGAGAGCTCCCTTCCCCACAAACCAAATGTTGTTCTTAAGAAGCCAGCCCCCTCCTTTCCACATGTAAACGTCTACCTCTGAGTCAAGGAGCAGCCACACGCTTTCCAGTCCTGTGAACAGAGCTAATGGCACCACTTCTTCCAAGACTCAGATTTTAATTAGCTCATAAGTCTGCCACCGGCTGGTGAAGTATTTACTTCTCAGGAATACACTTTAGTAATTTATGAATCAGATGCCTATGTAGAAATGGGATAAGGACTATTTCCACACTGGCTGTCTATTTTCATGAGAAAAGACAGCTTCCACATTGGTGACCTCTGCACCACATCCTGCTGCCTTTTTTCTCTGTATGGAGGAAGTCTGTTTGCCTGTTTGCTTTTGGGTGTTCTGAATCATTCTGATGTTAATGTTTTGGGATGGGATGTGAAATGAGCTGGGAAGGAGGGGTATAATATGCTACCCTGATGGAGAAGACATTACTGAGAGTATTTTTTTTAAAAGATGTATTTATTTATGTTAGAGAGAGAGAGGTGAGCAGGAGGAGAACGGGGGAGAATCTCAAGTGGACTCCGGGCCGTGCGTGGACCCCACACAGGGCTCGATCTCATGATTCTGAGGTTATGACATGAGCCAAAATCAAGAGTGGGATGCCTAACCAACTTTGCCATCTAGGAGTCCCATTACTGAAAGTCTTTTAAAAAAAAAGATCACAAAAAAATTTAACAAACCCCACAAGATCCAGCCCTGTGTGGGTCTCCGTGCTGAGTGGGGAGTCTGCTTCTCTTCCTCTGCCTCTCCTTCTGCCTCTCCCCCGAATCATGTGTTCTCTCTCTCTCTCTCTCTCAAAATAAATAAATAAAATCTTTTTAAAACAATCTTATGCACCCTACTAGATGTCTTAGTGTTATCTCATCCCAGTGTCTGTATTTTCCAAATGACTACTGATACTAAGCACCTTTCCATGTACTTATTTGCCTTACGAATATCAACTCTTTGTTTTTCTCCATTTTTAAAACTGTTTTTTTTTCTTCCTTTTGAGTTTTGAGAATTCATTATATATTCTAGATACTCGTCCTTTATCAGCAAGGTGATTTGCAAATATGTTCTCAGTTTCTCCCTTTCTTTTATTTCTTTAACATAGCTCTTTGCAGATAGATTTTTACAAAAAAATCCTACATCAGATTTATATTTCTTCTTTTTTGGATTGTAATTTTGATGTTATGTTCAAAAACTCTTTTGACTCCCCTGGACATTAATATTTTCTCTTATAGTTTCTTCTAAAATTTTATAGTTCTACATTTTACATTTAGATCTAAGATCCATATTGAGTTAATTTTTGTATGTTATGAAATGTAGGACAAGGCCCATATGTTTTAGCATAAAGATTTCTTTTTTTTTAAATTTTATTTATTTGACAGACAGAGATCACAAGTAGGCAGAGAGGCAGGCAGAGAGAGAGGAGGAAGCAGCCTCCCCACTGAGCAGAGAGCCCGATGTGGGGCTCAATCCCAGGACATTGGGATAATGACCTGAGCTGAAGGCAGAGGCTTATCCCACTGAGCCACCCAGGCGCCCCTAGCATATAGATTTCTAATTGTTCCAATATTGTTTGTTAAATAAATAATTTCTCCCTTGATTTGCACTTTTTTCAAGATTCAATTAACTATATTGGTGTGGGTCTATTTCTGGACTCTCTTGTTCCATTGATCAGTGTGTCTTTTCTCTGCCAAACACTACAATATCTTGATTACTCTCAGTGTATATTAAATAAAATATACGCATAAAACATACTAAGATATGCTCACCTAGCTTTACTCTGTATTCTTCTTTATTTGGGGTATTCTAGTTCATTTATCTTTCCATATGAGCTTTAGAATCTGTATGCTTATATCCATCAAAAAAAAAAAAAATCTCCTGAATGACAGATGCTGGCGAGGATGTGGAGAAAGGGGAACCCTCCTACACTGTTGGTGGGAATGCAAGCTGGTGCAACCGCTCTGGAAAACAGCGTGGAGGTTCCTCAAAAAGTTGAAAATAGAACTACCCTATGACCCAGCAATTGCACTACTGGGTATTTACCCTAAAGATACAAACGTAGTGATCCGAAGGGGCACG
>PISX010009642.1:0-74663 GCA_004024625.1 Mellivora capensis
TATTTTGTAGATACAAACATTATTCTAAAAGTTATAAGGAAAGGCAAAGGAACTAGAATAGCTAAAACATCTGAAAAGGAAGAATACAGTGGTCGCAATCACTCATTCTAGATTTCTAATACAGTGAAACCTAATCAAGACCACATTATAGGGCGCCTGAGTGGCTCAGTGGGTTGAGCCTCTGCCTTTGGCTCAGGTCTTTTACTGTTTTTTAATGACATAATTTAGTTGGTGAAATGAGAAGTTTTTGTTTTCGCTTTTTTTCTTTTTTAAGTAACCTGACTGCCCTTGAAAAAGAATGCCAACCCAAATAAAAACAAACAAACAAGCAAAAAATAGACAAACAATGTCAAGAGGAGAACAGAATTTATCTGGGAAGGACACCACCAGGGGAATTTGACAAAGGGCCAACTAAGGAATTGATTAGATTCCTAACTTGAACGGAGGGTGGGCAAGGACAGAAGCCAAAGGGGGGCACTGGTGTCAGAGTTCTGTCCTTCCCCAGAAAACCCCTCCCTACCCTGGCTGCTTAAAATCAGTACCATTTCAGGAAGACTGGGATCTTCTATGGTAATCTAGGGGCTCAGAGACTCTCTCATCACCTCAGTCTTTAAAACCAACCACAGAAGCATCTCTCTTAAACCTGACTACTGATTATTCCTCAGAGAATGGAATCTGTATTTCTTTCAAACTGTCTGTCTGATGGAGGCCTTTTGGTATTTTCTTTAGACACAGCTGGTACGTTTTCTGCTGGACCACCAGATAATGTTTCTAGAGAACTCTCTCCGCTGACTCAACTGGTCCCCTCCAAAACATACCCAGGGCCTTGGTGTCTTTCTCCCGGGAGAAAATATACACAAGCCCAGCTCAGACTTCTGAGCCTGCTCCTGTGGGGCTCCTGTCATCCCCATCCACTGCCTCCTAGCTGGATGCCTCCCAGCATGAATTACTAGCCATTCAGCTGCCTCTTGTGTTCTTCCAGATGCATGTCTTTGGCAAACGGAATGGTCACTCCCATATTTTCTCCCTGAGCACCACACCACTCAGATGGGCATTTTTTGCATTCCCCACATATTCTGAGAGCAAAAGCTGGAGAATGGGGTCTGAAAAGAAACAGGAAGGGGAGATTTCCAGGAAAGCCTTCTGCAGCTCTGAAGGTCTTTCTCCTGAAGTTGCATATGAGTCATGGCCATCTCCCTCCAGTCCAAAAGAACCAGAACACTTTCGATTTGTATTCGGATTGCTCAAAACCCATTATTGCTTCTTGGCTCCATATCATGTTTACATAGGCTGTAAGTTTAGAGGGCACTTTGCTTCTGTGTGCCCTAGGCCAACAGCTTTCACAGTTCTTGACTGCAACCCCAGTACAAAATGCACGTTATGTATGCTTCAACCTAGTACCCATACCCAGGTAGCCATGCATGTGTGCACATGGAAGCACATGTATGTCTAATGCAAAAGTATCATGAAACACTACTGAGCCTCACTGCATACGATATGAAGCAATTAGAGAAAGAGACACCCATTTTAACTCTTCCACCCAAGGAGGTACTAGGCATCTGATAAACTCTGATTGTGTTTCCTCCTACTGTTGTTTGAAATCAGAAGAATGGCTTGCAGCTGCCGGCCCCACAGCTCAAAGAGAAGAGCACCAGCTTGGGGTGGCACCCACAGAAGAGAGTAATACAAGTATAGGCCTGCATGGCCCACTTTCCTTCTGAAATCAATTTGAGGTATGAAGGGAGACTGAAAGCAGCCTCTTGGCAAAGCACTGAGTCCAGGTGGCATGGGCATCTGCTGCTCACCTCCCTGGGCCCTTAGGACAAGGAAACCAGAGCACTGCTGAGAAAAGCAATTACCACGGTCTCCCTTGGGCTGTCCCTAGAGTGGAACCGGTGGTGAGGGGCCAATGAAGGTGAGTCTTGGAAACATGTCCCTGTAGAGTCTGTACGCAGCTGTCCATCTGGCCAAGGATGGGTCACTCAAGTTCATGATAAAGCAAGGGTGTGGAGCAAGGACAAGGGATAGAGAAAGCAAGGGAACATTACTAAGATGGGCAAAGAAACCAGAACATTAAGGATGATTCAGGGAATCTCATTTTATCCATCCTAGTGAGATCCACGTAGTCATTAGGAAATTCAAATTAAATCCACACTAAGGCATGACTAGGCTCCTCTCACAGTGGCTACACACACACACACACACACACACACACCTGATATCACCAAGTGTTGGTGAAGATGTGAAGCAACCATAACCCTTATACATCTTTTGTGGGAATACAAAATGAGAATACCACTTTAGAAACAACTTGGCGGCTTTTTATAAACAAAGTCTTTCACATTCAACAAAGCAATCCTACTCCTAGGTATGTACCCATGAGAAAGAAAAACTTGTGTTCACATGAATGTTTATATTCATTTTATTTATTGTCACACAGAACTGGAAACAACTTCAATGTCCTTCAATGGTGAATGGGTAAACAAACTAGGGCACATCCACATAACAGAATACCACTCAGCAATTAAAAACAAAAAAAAGAATGTCTACGGATACTCAACAACATGGGTGATTCTCAAATGCCTGATTCTAAGTAAATGAAGTCAAACTCAAAAGACTATATACTGTATAATTCCAATCACATGAAAATCCAGAAAAGACAAAACAGGAGAGAGAAAGAAATCAGACTGGTCTGGCAGTGATTTGGGGTGGGAGAGTGGTTGCCTACAAAAAGGTCATCAGAGGAAATATTTTGAGGTGACAGTTCTCTATCTTGATTATGGTGGTAGTTACACAACTGCATACTCCTGTCAAAACTCACAGGACTGCATACCAGAAAGGGTAAATTTTACTATACATAAATTTGACCTCAATAAAAAAAATTAATGTTAAAAAATGCATAGTGGGAAGAGCCTGGGCTTTTTATTCAAATATACATGGACTGGTTCAAACATAGCTCTACCATTTTACTATCTCTGTGATCTAAGCCAAGTTACTAAATTCTGTGTACTCTCTGTGCTCTTATAGGCACCAGGGGGAATGATACCTGCCACAAAGAGATATGGCAATAGATCAATGATTGACTATATATAAAATTTAGACTATATATAGAGACCAATGATTGACTATATATGTAGATACATATATATATCAATGATATCAATGATTGAATATATATATATGTATACACACACACACACACACACACACACACACACACATATATATATATATATATATATATATATATATAATTTAGGGTTATCCAAACCAATACTATGGTGTAGCCATATACAGCTACCAAGCACTTGAAATGTGGCCGGTGGGAGTAAGGAACTGAAGTTTAACTGCATTTTATTTGAATCAATTTGAACTTCAATTTAAAAACTGATACCCAATTCTATTATTGGCAAACTTTTAATATGTTTGGAATAACTTGGGTATGTGAATCTATTTTTTCTACTGTAAATTTTATGAAATGTAAATACTGATCAAGTATCTCTAGTGAAAATTTAGCATATGAATTGAGATGACGAGGAAATATAAAATACACCCAGAATTTTGGAGATTTAGTACAGAAAAATGTAAAAGATCTCATTAGTAATCTTTCAAATGGAGCACATACTAAAATGATAATATTTTAGATACTTAGGTTAAATAAAATATATTATTACAATTAACTTCACCTGTTTCTTCTACTATTAAAAAATGTGGGTGGTGGAACAGTTAGAAGTGCATCTGTGGTTGGCTTCATATATTTAGTCAACAACGCTGGTCTTGGGCATTACCTGATTCACTGTTGTTATTATTATAATGAGGTATGAGTTGGATGCTTAATATCCTTGAAAATATTGAAGAAAACACACCTGACCAGCAGCTCAGAGCATGTTTCCATAATATAATTGAGGGTGTTAGAAAGAATATTTGTTTCTTGATTTATCAGTGGAAAGCAACTAAAAAGAAATGAAGGTTGGAGTTAGTGATATGAAGAAACCACAACAAAGCTCTGTGTGAAAAGAGAATCACAGAATAATGGTGAACACACATAATAGATTATATTCATTGTCCTCATCAGACTTGTTTTGATGGAGCAGGCTCTGACACCTTAAAATAGAGACTATTATTTGGCCTTCAAGAATTATTTTCTCACCTGATTATGTAATTACAGCCATGTCACTATTGTACTTGAAAAAAGGGATTAAAGGAAGAATGAGAAGGGACTCTGTATAGCAGGAGACTGTTCCAACAGACCAGGAAACAGACAATGTCTTTGCTTTACTCAGTTTAATGAGAGTTCAGTGGGGGTGGATTCCCATCCAATGGTTTCCTAGGTATTTTAGTGCCAAGACTGTAAGATGAACTCTCAAGTAAGTTCTAATTTTCTTTGCCCCTTTCCCATGGTCAAGAAGAAGTCTGAGGGGGCCACATGCAAGATGGAGTGATACACTAGGAAGTAGATTTAAGTGGTTGTGCTCATCCAAGCCAACTCACATCTGTGTTACCTAAAAGCATCTCTGACATTTCAGACAAGGTTAAACAGGTGTAATATTTATCACATCATACTATAAAGTTATACATTAACTTGGTGTAGGGTACTGCATGATACAGCCAATATCATTTTCTAGGTATGTAGATATAAGAGAAAAACAGAGAGAAATATTAGCCCATCAGAAAATGAATTCAATTCTTCAATCCAGCTCTTTACTAGTATCTCTGCAATATTTATCCTCACAGTGTCCGAGAGTCACTGAACATTCCATAAAAATGGGCATCTACTCATCAGACTCTAGTTCTCACATCATGTTGGGATTCCACCAGACATGCCTTTCTCTCAAGTTCCATTCTTTAAGCCAATTCATCTTCAAGTTCCCCCGCCCCCGCAAATTCCTCAAGTTAGAATTAACCTTCCTCTTTACTGATTCTACAACACATAAAGTCACAGCTTTAATACAAGTTAGACAGTGATCACTGACTACCCTAATGGGGTCATGTTTCCTTCCAGTAGACTGTGAGTCTCACGTACCAGTTTCATCTCATCAAACAAAATACACTCTATGAAAGTGTATTAATTTAGTTGAATTGAATGTGAAAGCTTACTAGTTTTCCCAGCTGCATTACTCAAGGGCATTCAGAGTCCAGAAAAATTATAGTCTCTTCGCTAACTGGCCATATGGTACAAAATCTCAGTTTCTATGAGAATCTCTAGTGAAGGAGGTTAAAACCAATGACCCCTAGAGACCAATTAAATTCAGCTTTATCTCCAAATCACAGAATGCATCTCCAGGTGCAAAATAGCATCACCCTCTAAAAGCCTTCAATATGGTCACGGTCTAGATAGTGTCCAGATACAATTTATTCTCTTGGTATGAAATGCCTTCTAGAATCTGAACTCCAACCACCTATCTGGCACATCTTGTACCTGATGAGCATCTATTCTATGCAATTAGATTGGCTGGCTCAAGGTCTTACAAATCTACACCATCCATCTAGTTCTTGACTCATGCAGGTCTTAAAATATGGAATGCCTTCCACTTCTTCCTCTGCAGGGCAAAAAGACTGATGATCAGATTGGTAACATTGCAAAAAAGAACTGGGCATATACAACTTATCCCCATGTCCGCTATCTGCTTGCAAATCTGCTTGCAAAGATTACATATTCTGTACCCCACTGTAGTGGTGTTCCAGGAAGAGGCTTCCACAGGAGAGCTTTTGATTTGCTATTTAGCATGTGACTAAAAGGGTGCATCCAGGTCTGGCAGGCAGGATTAGGAAGCCCATCTGCTTCTACATAACTTTTCAAAGCAGTAAAACTGACATTTGATTTACATTTGTCTCACTCTTTGTCTCTGTCTCAACTGACTCCAATCTGGGCAGGTCAAAAAAGGAATTTCATTCACTGACTTCTTCAAAGGCAAATAAACTAGATTTCAAGCTTCCTGAGGGCAAGAATCAGTCTCTTTCCTGCCTTCTTCATGGGCTTTAACACAAAGCAGGGGCACAATGAAACTTGATAAAATTAAATGGAGAACAAACACAAAAGAACTTGTTTTAGAGAAGTTGTATGTCTTGCTTTTGTAGAGATGAAATGACACCATGCATTTTTCTACCAAAAGACTAAAAAAGCAAGACTGATTAGAGCAATACCAAAATATACATATATTTAGGCACATTCTTCATTTTTATCCATTCTCCAGTTCAGATAAGAGTGTCTATTCATACTCTTTATTACAAAAGGGACAGCACAGTGACAAATGCACCCACCTTATCAATAGGGTCAGAGACACAGGGATCTCTAAATTGAAAGGACATCTGCTGCAAATGTCTACCCCATTCTCCTGAAGTCTAACCACAGGCGTATGAATAATCCTCTCATCTCTATAGCCTCACTTATGAGAACACGAACCTGGTTGCAATGACCTCAGTCCCAGGAACATTTCATCCAAACCTTCCACCAGAGGTGACTTACTGCCCAATAACAAAGTATATTTCTGCTTCCAGGTATGATTAGAGTCAAGGAAATGTAAGCTTCCCAAAACTCTTTACACACCTTAGTCATCTTTACCAGTTTTTGTAATTCTAAGAAAAAATCTGGACTATTTCCCAAATGGGGATCTTGTTGTTAAGGGAATCAGCACTTGGCAACAACCTCCTAGGAAATCACGGTATTTCTACTGGATTTGTTTTATACCCAGTGCCATTCACTTTTCTCTCTCTTTTTTAGTGGACTTCTATTCACCCCCAGACCTTTGTGTGGTCCTCCTACCTAAAAAAGTAACTTGATGTTTTCTCTACTCTTCAGTAACTTTGACACCAGTGCAGGGATGCTAGAATACTGCCAGGCACTGCTCAGAAGACACCACTATAAAGCAGGAACCCCTACACCGATCCCTCTGTTCTGAAAGCTGCTCCCACTCCTCAAAGATGAAAACTAGTAAGGGAGCAGCTCACCACACCATCTGAGGGTACCACTCATGACAGACAACTCCTCCCTCCATGAATGAATGATCTCCACCAGCACAGCAGGTGTAGGGTTGACCATCAATCACTGATAAATGCTGGATAAAGAAATACACCACTTTACTCAAATCAATCCATCATTCCAACAAGGCGAGGACTGTGGCCGGACCATCAAAGGTCATACACGGCCACTAGAGACATAAAAAGTGACCCAGCTTTAGGGTCACTGAAACAATTCGTTTTTCTCTAGTGCCTCTGTGCAGTCACTTGGTTTCCTAGAGAAATTATTCTTTAACTGGTGATCACATTTAAAAACAAAACCTAAATATTAACTAAAAACTCAGTATAGTGATCATATTAAACAACAACTCAATGTAAGTCAAGGTCAGTTCTTCACCCTGCACTGATGTTGGCATGTGGTGGCATTTCAGGGAAACCCGCATCCCCAGCACTGATATTCACTTTTCTTTTCCTGTAAAACTTGTTCACAAGAGGTAAATTTCCAAATAATTGAAGATCTACTAATAGATATGTACCTCCACTCAGAGTCCGTAGAAGTGAGGAAGGGACTTAAGTGAGCCCACCTAGGTCAAATACCTGGGCGTCTGGCTCGTAATCGTGCTCATCCACAGAAGAATGCAAACTTCAGCCACCATCTATTCAAGTTTGCTGAGTCACCCACCATACTAGATGCTTTAGGTATGTTCTCTCTCATTCTCACAACCGTCTCATCAGGCAAATATTTTATCCCCCTTTTACGGGTGAGGAGATGGAGGCATAGGGAAGCTAAGTTCCTTGCCCAAAGTCATACCATTGCTAAAGGGTATGGCTGCCTTCTGCCCGAGGACTGGCTGACTGCAATGCTTGTGTTTATCCCATTAAAACTCCTGCAAAAGAGAGGCAGACCCAAAAGAGAGGCAGGACCATCTTGGCTACCTACCTCATACAATTCAATAATAATGTTTCCCATAAGACCTCGGCTACTCTTAATGTTCTCCATGGCCAGGGTGAAGTAGATGCCACGTGTGTCGGAGATGTAGAGGTTGTACGTGTCATTCTGGTTCCATTCTTGGACGGCTGCAAACACTTGGTTCTCATCAGTACTGATGATGTGCATGTCCTAGAAGAAGATGGAACACCTATAAGGCAGCATATCTCCATATCCCTCTGCCCATGGGGGCCCAGAGTAATTACCATGACTTATGAATGGGGGAGAAAAAGCCTGAGTTATAGGCAATGTTAAACAATTCTGTGTCAGACCAAGGTTATAAATTAAGAGCTTTGTGATTTTTGTTCCTTGCTAAGTGACAGTAAGATGGGTGTAAGGGGCTTTGGTGGGTATCATTTTCCATGGCTTCAAGGGATTCATCCACTTTCATTTTTTATTTTTATATCTGAAAGTTAGTGTTAGCACTAACGGAGACATACAGCCTTGCCGGAGGAAACTCACACATGCAAAGAAGACAGGGCTTATCCCTTCTTTAGATCTTCATTTATGTTTTCAAACTTTTTAGTGTAGTGGCTGCAAAACTTCTCTTTGGGATCTTCACAGTCATCCTTTGCAAGAAGGGTGGCAGGGAGGCAGAGCCAGCGGGTGGGGCTCTCAGCTTCCACCTCTTTTTCACCCAGAGGGGCACCACTTGAATCTATTTTATCCTAGAGTTCTGCATGATATTTGGGGAGTAAAAGATGAGGGAGGTTCCGCTGCTAATAAAATAATATTTGAAAATCACTGACAATACCAAAAAGGAAACTCAACCTTGAATTTAGTGTTCTGGGTCCTAGTAGGAACTCTGCTAGAAGTTAGCTTTATGGTGTAGAATGTGTCTATGTCCCTGAGCTTCAACTTTCTCACCAAAGTACTGAAGAGGCTGGGCTACCGCTAAAAAGAGCTAACATCTGAGCACTATTCTAAGTCATCTAAATGTATTATTTCAGTTAAAAATCCAAATAATTCTACAATAGAGGTAGTATTAGGCCCATTTTACTGAGGAATAAAATATGGTACACAGAGGTTTGCCAACTTGCTTCCCATTACAAAGCCAGTAAGTGGCAGAACCAAGTGTTGAACGCCTGTCGTAAGGCTCTAACCTACTTGTGAGCTTCTAACCACCTGGATATATATGGGGGAGAAAGCCTCCAGATTGGAAGTTGCAATCCTATGACCCATGAGATGAATGCGAATCACAAATGTTCGGTCTGATCGTAGCCTCTACCGAATACCTGGAAGGTGTAGTCTTTTAGGTGAAGTAAGCACTCAGGAAGCCTCAGCCTTAAGTGCCCAAATGTTCTTATGACCTGTCTCTTACATATTCATGTTAACACCCTGGTCCCTGAAGTCACTTTAGTTTGTATACCTAGACTAGGACATTTCTACAATCAAATCTAATCAGTTCACAATTCAGAAGAGTTTATAAAAGCCAGTTTTCGTATGTGGCTAGGTGCCATACAAAGATGATCACAAACTCAAGTCCTTTGCTAAGGAATTTATGCTGTCTAGAGGAACTGTTGGCACAGATAAACAAATGCTGGACATAATGTAGGCAGTTAAAAAAATGCATAACTACACAGGTAGATTTGCCGAAGAGTAATGGCATCCCGAGAAGGCAGGAGAAGACCCTGGTCACCGTGGTGGCAAGCACTCGTAGCAGGGGCTCAGGCAACTGGAGTTGATAGCAAATCACCAGGCCGGGTCTAGCTTTTACTTTGTTTGCCCAACCTTTCCCAGAAAGGATATCAGTAATAAAAGAAGGTAGCAATGTCTATAAAGTCACAACCGTGGAGCACTTCTCCAAGACGTTTTTTGGAAGGAGTAAGCTCATTAGATTTGGACAATAAGGAGGTGGGAAAGGTGAGAAGCGCTCTGGCTCTTTTTTTGTAGGATCTGCCAGATCTCAGAGTCTGGCCTTGAACTCCCTAGGTTGCTTTGACTGAGACCTCTCTAGTTCATTTGTGCTTACACACCTTATAGAATTACAGGATCCCGCTGAGCTGCTTGAAAATGGAAATAAGGCTTCCTCTTAAAAACCCTGTGATGAAATTGTGTTGTGTTGGTGTGGAATGAAGGCCCGAGAACCCAGTAGGAGGGGAAATAGCAGCTGCAGGAAATACAGATTAAATTCACTTACCCTGTTAAAAATGCAATAGAAATGCCGGGCTTTTCCCAGATGTTTTGGTTATAAAAATGAATGAGCTAAGTTATTTTAGACTAAACTAATGTAAAAGAAGTGGGGGAAAAAAAAAAACAACTGAAAACACTGGGGGACATGGTCAGGATGAAAGGCAGCCAGCCTTGCTGTGCGTGTGGGGTATATCACCTGACTCACAGGTACGGCAGGCTCGGGGGACAGGGTGCTCTCTAGCAACCAGGACCCTGGGAAGTTGGCTTGAAAAATTCTTAATTTCCCTAAGTCACTTAGCTAATAAATGACATACTAATATTTAAGCCCAAGACTATCTAAACTCTGTTATCAGTGGGAATATAACTCAATATGTATCAAAATGACCTGGAGATCTTAAAAGCAAGCAGATCCTACATCTCACTGCCTGAGGTTCTGAGTCAATGTGTCTGGTTGGGAAGGCTTAAGTCCTACCATCTGGACCAGCCTTCCAGACAAGTCAGGTGCATGCAGTCTGGGTCATCACCCTTTGAGAAAGCTCTGAGCTATGAGTCCTCTCTCCAAATAGAATTTCTAGTTGAATACGGATCAACCAATAATAACCAGAATACTAAGTCTTCAAGAACAAATGATTCATTTTCAGTAATATTGGTCTAATAGAGAGCTAAATGATAATAAACCATATTTCTTGAATCCTGCGACCTCAATCTAACCCCAAAGCGTATGTCACCTCCTTCTGAAGAAAACGAAGATGTACTTGCTACTCTTGAGAACAAGCAGAGCGGGATCTGACTGGTGATGGAGAGAGAGACTGAAGAAGGGGGAAAAGCAGTAAGTAAATTCTGATTGGCACTTCAATAAACTGGAATTTGGACAGCATCAGACATAACCACACTCATGTTTTTATTTGGAGAACAATTATAAATAACACTCCCTCATACCCTCCCATTAAGCAACTCCCATAGTTGCTTTTTGCAAACCTAAACATGAGGCTTCATAGGTAAACAAAGGTGAAAACACTTCCCCGTGATCGAAACATTTTCATGTAATCTGGGCTGAAAGTAACTTCATTCACTATAACAACACACACTATTCAGCATCTGCCATATGCCAGACATTATAATAGAAATACAAAGAGAACCAAGATGTACAACATGACCTCAAGCAGATGCCCGACGGTGGTGGGAATGTCATGCACTCCTGGCCTTCTGTGAACCTGACTAAGGTCCCCGGTATGGGTACTGATGGGAATACAAGGGCTTATAGATGGGGGCGGTCAAGAGGGCATCCATGGAAATGAGTGGAACCTCACTGACTTGAAAGCAGTTTTTCCCTGAGGGAGGTGAAGACAGAGTGGCCACACCATAAGGGGCCCTGCATTGGCCCACGTAAGTTTTACCCAGAAGGAAATAAAAAACTAGCACAAGATTTTGAGGAGGAAAAGGGGATAATTAGAACTGACCAGTGCAGAGATTTGGCTGCAGAAGACCAGCTTCATTGTGAGACCACAGTATCAAAGGTGGATTTCGGTGGGGCAGGGGGAAGGCTTACAAGGTGGCTGCAAGATCTCAGTAGTGACACATGAGGGCCTGGACTAAGGAAGCAGGTTTTCTATGAGAACCCTATGAAATGGACTGGTGTGATATCAGGGAGGCAGAACCCACAGGGTGACAAAGGAAAAAGGCATATCTTTAATATGTCAGGTATGTGACCTACAAAATCTCTCCTCATTAACATGCTCATACAATCATAATTAAATACTCATAATTAATGTGCATAATTATTTATTCTACATCAGTCTCTCATTAGCCCATAAGCTCCCAAAGAGCAGACACTGTGTCTTTCTTATGTATCACTGCGTTTCTAGCACTTACTAAGTATCGGTAGCACATGGTAGATATCTAACAAAAGTTTTTGTATGAATGAGTAGAGTAAGTAAACACAGGAGAGGGATGAAATTTGGGGGATATAATATAAAGTAGAGATACTGAGCTTAGGTCTGGAATTTTAAAATGGGATTTTTCAGGGGAAGTACTTCAAAAACACAGTCCAGGGTTCGATGGGTATGGGATGGGACTATGAACATAGATGTCACCAATATGAAGAGAAGGGATGAGGTCACCCAAGAACCATGCAGAACACCAGGAGAACTTAGGATCATCAATATTTAAGGGTGGCGGGAGAAGGGGATCCAGAAAAGTGAATCAGAATAAAATATGCCACAGGGAAGAGTATTATCAGGTGCGGATTTTTTTTTTTTTTCCCAGCAGTGTCAAGTACTCCAGAAAGGTAGAAAGAAAGAAGAAAAGAAAGAAAGAAAGTTGTAGAAATGTTTATTGGATTTGGCTTGGAGGTGTTTCCTGGTAGCAATGGCTAGAGGATTTTTGGTGGAATAGGAGAGAGGGGTGTTGGAGACCGGAATACAGCTGACAGTGGGTTGAAGAGTAGATAGGAAGCAATGAAAGAAATTAGAATTACAGATAACATTTTAAAAAGTGTGGCTGTGACACAGCAAAGAAGGATAAATCAGTATTTGGGGAAATGTAAAAATTAAGGAAAATTGTCCTAAGGAAATTAAAGAAAAGGTTAATATCACTGTCATTATCATTATAATAAATTTTCTCAAGCATATTTCCCTCTCTTCCCTTTTATTATTCAAAATGGGATAAAACATATTCTACTGTCAACTAAAGGCAAACCCAGACTTAGGTAGGGAGAGCCTTTATTTGCAAGACTATCGCAATAGGGAGAACACTCTGGCTATCATATCTGCAAGTCCCTCAGGGTGATGGCAGGGAAGAATTATTTTTATGGAGAAAAAGTAAAACAAGACTAGAGAGACCGGATGTGGGGAGCAGGGTGAGCAGGTGGTGGGAGAGGGGCCATTGAACAGGAAACCATCCTCCTTACAGTCAGTTGATTCTCAGAAAGGTTGTTAACAGGGGTTGTTCTGAGTTCTAGCGCCTGGTTAAGTGCCCAAGAGTGGCTCCAAGTTCAGAGGCTGGGGTGGGGAGGAGGCGAAAAGTCAGCCTAAATCTGGCCAAGTTAAATTAGCCAGCATTTTGTCCAGATTGTCCCCCAGTGGGGACAAAGAGTTCAATTAACCATTTATAGATAAGGAATGAGAATTTGGTCTCATCCAAGGTAAATAGGCGGGCTTCTGTATCTTAGCGAGGGGCAAGGGGAAGAGTGTTTTTTTGCAGTGAGCTACTTCTAGAAACACAAAAGAGCTGGTTATTTCTTAAATCTCGCTGTTCTCCAGAAGCACTGGGCTCAGTAAAGTTCAATGGTATCATGATGCCCATTTCACAGGTAAAAAGACCTGGGATCCTGGATTAGCAAGTGGCAGAGCTGGAAAGAAAGCTCAGGGTTTCTTGCTCAGAAGCTCCACTGCCTTTCAGCCAGGCTATACCAGGGCGCTCTGTCATCTGCATCCTCACCCCCTGCGGGTGTGTGGCTTCCATGCCCCTTCCCCGCTTCCCCATGCCCAGGGACTGGTTATGGAGGACTCAGCACAAGGTTGCCACTCCTAATAATGCCACTCATTATTAATGGTGTTCATTTCATTTTCTGCAAAACGCTCCAAGCCACAGAGCACCCCAGGGGAGCGTGTTCTGAACAGACAGGCTGGGAGGAGAGGTGTGAGGGCAGTGATGACAGGGAGGTTCTCCTTGTTTTTGTAAGCAAGAAGCCCAAGAGCAGAGGCAGCTCCTGGAACAGCAACAACTTGCTTAAAAGCCATTTCCATTTTTATTTTATTTTTTTTTAAAGATTTTATTTATTTATTTGACAGACAGAGATCACAAGTAGGCAGAGAGGCAGGCAGAGAGAGAGGAGGAAGCAGGCTCCCTGCGGAGCAGAGAGCCTGATACAGGGCTCGATCCCAGGACTCCGGGATCATGACCTGAGCTGAAGGCAGAGGCTTTAACCCACTAAGCCACCCAGGGGCCCCGCCATTTCCATTTTTAAACACTTCCACCCCCTCTGTCCTCACCTCCTCCGCCTAGGCTGGGGAAAATCCAAGCCAATGCTGGCTAATAAAGGGGATCGATAACCATCCAGCTATTTTCACAGCAGCCCTCATATTAATGAAGCTGCTCTGGATGGAGTTCTATAAAAGGGGCCGCACTGATGGTACTCCACCACGATAAACTGCCATGGGGTTGCTGATCGTTAATAGAGTGTTCCAGGGTTGTGATCAATCCCAGGCTTCATTTGTCCCCACCTGCAGCCACACTGCCCAGGGGAGCAAACTGTTTGTTTCTCTCGGAAGGTTAAAAATACATGAAATATGCACACAGTGCAGAGACAGAAAAGGCCTTACACTGGGGATACGGTTTGGAAAGTTCCCGAAGTACTTCTCCTGAGCCAACAGGTGGAAATCATCAAGTTAACTGCAAGAGGTCTTTCTCCTTCAGAAAAAGCATGATTACAAACTTCTCCATCCTCCTCTTCTCCTAGCAGAGATACTGCTTTCCTGCCTGGGTTTAGAACATCTGATGGGGACATCCTGCAACCATGATGTTATAGAATGGTCCCATACCAGCCAGTCACAGAGAGGGTAGAGAAAATGAGGAGTTGATCTCATGGCCCCTGGGGCTACTTAATACAGTTCCTGCTCATCCCATCAGCCTCTCTACCCCTCTCTCTGCAACCCAATCTCTTGAGATGGTGTTTAGTTTGTTGAATGGACCGTATTCTCTCTTAAAATAGGGCCTGTGTGTACCTTTTCTATTGGTTTCCCAATAGAAACCAGGGTTAACTGGTTAATGCAGGGTTAACCAGGTAACTGGTAAACCAGGGTTAACTGGTTAACTGCAGGGTTAACTTCTTAATCCTCTTACATCATCTTAAACCTAACTTTCTTAGGAAACTTGACTTCAGTATCTGTATAGGTAAGCTCCACCCATTATGTCACAATGGTCCTTGAACTTCTACACCTATAACACTCCCTACACCTACAATTGCTTGTTCAGTGTCTCTCTTCTCTACCAGAATATAAGCTCCACAAAGGCAGGGACCATTTGTGGCTTCTTTTCTACTCTCTCCATAGAGCTTAATTTAGTGCCTCGCACAGAGTAAAAGCCAAAATGGGAGAAAGAACAGTCTAATGGTTGAATAAAAGAAGGATCAAGTGAATGAAGGGATTTATGCATGCATGTATGAATGAATGAATGCATGCATGCATGAATGAATGATGAATGAATGAAACAGCCAGGGGTGACAATTACCCACCCTTTTGTCCCATAATCCCTTCCACCTCTGTAGTCATTTAGCATTTCATGCTGTTTCCCAGCACCAGCTTACAGACCCGACGCTTTACAACATTACATTTGATATGTGTCCAACCAGAACCTTGCCTTTTTTGCAGCCTTTTTAGGTGATGCAATTGTATCCTGTCCATGTTTAGACTGAGGTTCTAAGATCCTTCTCCTCCAGGAAGCCATTGTTCACAAGGGATGGAGTCCACAGGATAAGTTTTAAGATTTTCCAACAGAGGAGTTAAAATGCCATCATTTGATATTAACATTATAGTAAATTATTCCTTTTTAATTACTCATAATGGCAGAAGGGAGCAGAAACATAGACAGTGCATTTACATTTTGCATTAAAATGTAGAGAGAAGCATGAACTCCACAAGACTCACCTGGGCACCTTTGTGCATACATACCTATAGCGTCTGGGCTCCTGTCGGGGCCCTTCTGAACCTGTCCCTCTATTTGGCAGTAAGGCCCCTGCATGTGGAAGGGACTCCCAGAAAGGATTGTGTGCTAGTTCTCCTTTCACTGGGAAATGACTCCAGACTATACAGGATAGATGAGACAGGGAATCAAAGCTCTTGCCTATATGCCCACTGAGAGGAGAATAGAGAACCCAGGTTCGGGGCCATTAGCAGAGGCCAGAGCCCCATAGGGGCAAGTCAGGCTCAATGCCAGCTGTCTCCCAGGCAGAGGTCAAACCTCCCTGCAGTCCAACATGGCAGTCTCTCCCTGCTTGGACGTACCTTGGGCAGGGAGTACTTGGGCAGCTTTATCTGGGCAAAGGCCTCTCTCCGATAGGACACGTAGTAGCTGGCTCTTCCACCAGTTGTCACCTGGATCATAAGGGAAACACAGAGAAGTCAGATGGTGCCAGGGATCATGGCCAAGTTGGAAGGTATTAGCTTCTCCATCAACAGCCACAACAGGTTTGTGATAACCTTTCAGAGAGTATCCCTTGCTTGCACTGAGCCTCCAGTCCCACAGCACTGAGGTGTTCCCAAGTCACAACACTTAGACAACAAATAAGCAATGACAACAGTCTTTTCCAATGGTTGACACCTTCAGTGAGAGCAGGGACTCTGAATTTGGTCACCGTGCTCTGCCTACATACATACCTAATACATAGTTTCAACTGCAAACAGAAACTACTCATGTGAGATGTACCCATGATCAATTTATTTTGCCTTAAAAGAATTTTCTATTCCATTGCAATCATGACATGATTGTGAAATGATTTTTTTTCTATATCTGAATAACTACTATTGCTCAAAAGCTCTTGTTACTTGAAATTAATTTCATTTCTGTTCTGAGCACATTTTTTTCCCTTCATATTTACAAATCCATGCATTGAGAAGGTAGTTTTTGTTCCTTTCCATGTGCAAGTGATTTAAAGGAATCAAAAGTCAGAGGAAGAATTCTGGATCAGAAGGTGAGAAATCCTGAGTGTGAGTCCCAGCTCTGCTGTCTGATGGCTGGGGGAGTCAAGCTCTGTAATCCTGGGAAGGTTGCGTTCTTATAGGAACCTGGAAACCACTCCAAGAAATGGTCCTGTGGTCTGGGCTTGTTGAAAAGCCCTGACAACATGGCACAGCTCTGCAGATGGTGCTTCAGCCCAATCGTCCTAACCTGGGGGGATATTAATATTCACCAGCGAAGACACCATAGGCTGTTCAGAGAAAATAGCAGGACAAGAGCAACCCGGCGGTGGTACCAAGAAGGCAACTACTGAAGGCCCCATCCTTGTTCTAACCACACACTTGCTGGAGACAGGCCAGTCCTCCCTCTCCAGTCCAAACCTGGTGGCCATCCACAGTGGCTGCGGGGAGCAGGCGAGGTGCCACATCTCTATGGAAAGCCACTCATTGTTCCTCACTCCAAGAGATGGCATCTCCTATGGCTCCCTGTATCTCTGCACAGATTAGAAGCACAGAGACTGCCAGGCAGAGAAAATGTTAGAGTCCGAGTGAAGGCAGAACCTTAGAAAAAACTTGGTGCAAAGACTTGAGCTATGAATCAAGAGGAGAGACCGGTTTGGTCCCTGGGACCCTGGGATCACGACCTGAGCCGAAGGCAGACACTTAACCAATTAAGCCACCGAGGTGCCCCTGGTTTTTGTTTTTTGATAAGACATCTGTTCTGAATCTGTATCTTTCTGCACTGGCTTAGAGGTGGGGCATTCACATTAAGATCAATGAGTTGCTAAGAAGTTTTTTCTTTTTAAAATAAATTTCAACTGCATAGAATCAGATTCAAATATAACCTTTGGTACTAAATACACAGTTATCACTAGTCCTTGCTTAATCTTATTTGTTTAATTTCCTTCCTTCCTTCCCTCCTCCCTCTCTCCCTCCCTCCCCCTCTCTCTCTTTCTTATTTTAAGTCCAGTTTAGTTAACATATAGTGTTATGTTAGTTTCAAGTATACAATATAGGGATTCAACAATTCTATATATTCCGCAGTGCTCATCAAGATGAGTATCCTCTTAATTCCCATCACCTATTTCACCATTCCCCCCACTCAGCTCCCCTCTGGGAACCATCTGTTTGTTCTTTATAGTTAAGAGTCTGTTTTATGGTTTGTCTTTTCTTCTTTGTTCATTTGTTTGTTTCTTAAATTCCACATATAGCTGAAATCATACAGTATTTGTTTTTCTCTGACTGACTTATTTCCCCGAACATAATACACTCTAGATCCGTCCATGTTTTTGCAAATGGTTAGATCTCATTATTTTTTATGGCTGAGTAATGTTCCATTGTAGAGATCTATACCACATCTTCTTTAGCTACTCATCTACTGATGGACACTTGGGCTGCTTCCATAATTTGGCTATTGTCAGTAATGCTGCAATAAACATAGGCAAGCATGTCATCTTTTTGAATTAGTGTTTTAATTATAAATTATAAAACCAACATATGCACGCCTGTCAACCGTAGAAATAGAACAGTAGTTTTAAACTTAAGCTGCATCAGAATCACTTGGAAAGCTGCTTAAAACTCACATGTCTGGGCCCCACCTTCAGAGTCTTTTAGTTGATCAATCTGGGGTGAGGTCCAAGAATTGTCTTTTCTAACGAGTTTCCAGATGATGCTGATACTGCTGGTTCGGGGACCCCACTCTGAGCAGCTCAGAACTAGAACTTTGAAGACAACTGATATACACTTCTGTGCCTCCGTGCCCTACACCCATCCTGACCCCGGCCTCCCTCTGAGATATAGCTATTTTCCTGATTTTGTTTTGACAATGATGCTAATGTTTTGTTTTGTTTTTTTAATTGGGGCAAAATTCCTATTACATAAAATTAACCATCTGAGAATGTACAATTCAGTGGCATTTAGCACATTTGCAGTGTTACACAATCTCTACCCAATTCTAAACAATTTTCATCACCCCCAAAGGCAATCTCATACCCAGTGATAAAGTTGTTTCTTTTTTTTTAAAGATTTTATTTATTTATCTGGCAGAGGGAGAGAGATCACAAGTAGGCAGAGAGGCAGGCAGAGAGAGACAGGGAAGCAGGCTCCCCGCCGAGCAGAGAGCCCCATGTGGGGCTCGATCCCAGGACCCTGAGATCACGACCCGAGCCGAAGGCAGAGGCCTAACCCACTGAGCCACCCAGGCGCCCCAGCCCAGTGATAAAGTTTTTAAATCCCAAAGTAAATGCTCTGGTCGCTTATCATAGGCTTAAAAAACAACTCTCTACAGGACACCCTGAATGTCACCAAGCTTGCTTTGGGGAAATAAAGCAGCATCAGAGAAGGCTAGTCCTGTTACCGAGTGCTGGCCAGAGTACAGCAATTAAAAGAAACTTCTACTGAGAAGACCCAGTTGGTTCCATAGGGAACAAGGTGAGAGCACCACTGAGCTTCTGATCAGCACCACAAACAAAACTGTGTCCCTTGGGGTTTCCAAATCACCAAGAAGCAGAACAGAGTGGTCTCCTCAACAGGGTGATGGACATCACCAATTTGGGAACTCAGCCCAGCTATGCCTGAGAGAGCCCAGACCTTCTCTCTCACAAGCTTACACACACAACTGAGAGACTTTGTGCTTGAGTAATCAAGATGGAGATTATACTTCAGGTACACAATGGGATGATCCAAACTACTAAGGGGCTCATGAAGTCCCAGGAGGCTAGAGGTTCTTCCAGTACCTAAGAATCAGAGTATCTCCCAGTGATACTGACCTGGCTCCCATAGTTCTGCTTGGCCCTGGTTCTATCCTTCTCTGTATCTGCTACCATCTAATTCATGGTTTAACCTCACTGTAAGGCCAATGGGTTCATGGATGGGTTTTGGATGCTACCAATTCATTATAATTTCTTTCTCAACTCTTGACCTCTGTTCTCTCCTCCTATGACTAAGAAGGGTCTCCATTCACCTTACTCATCTCACTATAACAGCAATACATTTTCTTGACTCCAAGATGTTTTTTAAAAACATATAAAAGTCTCTGTAATCAGCATGTGTATATAACCTTTCTTCATATTCCAGAAAATCTGTTACGACATTGGTGGTGTATCTTAAAAATGAAATCTTCATAGAAGAGAGGGTGCGAGGTAATAATAAGATTTATAATAACTACTATGCAGTGAAAGCTGATTACACAGAAAATGGGACAATGAGTGGTTTATACGCCATACTTCATTTGATTCTAATTATACATAATATAATACATAATACCTCTACCGGTCAGGAAATTGAGGCTGAGAGTGGTCAACTCACTTGCTTGATATCATACAGCTTTTCATTGTTACAGCCCATCTGTGACTCTCCCCTGTGTCCAAGCCCTTAATGAGGAATAAGTACAACCCCAAAATGTCAGGTACGGAGCAGGGGCCCAACACTCATTGACTAACTTGTCAATAATGAATTGTGGGGATTAATCCACTCAACCAGAGATGCTTGGAGTTTGATTTCCTCCATTGTTTAGGGACTAAACCATGGATGGGAGAAGAACTCTCCATTTCCACCCAGTCCCTAGGTGGTCACAGGAACTTATTTCTAGCACTCCCCCCTTGGAAGTCAAATCCTTACAGTGTTGGGAGGATACCAAGCTGATGCTTTTGCTGCCTCTCCACTGTTATGTGTGTGACTCTCTGGCAACACACAAGGAAAGAATAAAGTTTAGTAACTATTAATCTATTTTGATGAACTTTTCTCTTCCTCACAAGCAAATCCACTGGCATTGTAAATCCCAGAGATTATTACCACTTTCCCTCTCAGTGACACCTTTTATTTTACATATGATGAATGTCATCCAATTATTTGCTCTGGGTCCATCCGTCATGCTAAATACTGAATTAGCTGGGTCTTTTCCTCTCTAATGACTGGCTCGTTAATCTGATTTTCTGGATTTCCATTTTACAGGTTTAATTGGGCTCCTGGCCAGTGAAAATGATTCCTTTGGACAAATGCACTGACCATTAAATACATCTGTCTCTTCTGACTTGTTCCCATTCTTACCATAACCAAGTCTAACCTGACATATCTTTTATTTATTTATTTTTTTTAATTTCTCCTTGATTCTGGAAGATGGCTTGCCCTGGAGAAGAGAGAGAAATCTGCCAAAAAAAAAAAAAAATGGAACCAAAGTGCCTGGAGTCATGTTGAATCTGTTTCTGCCATAGAGAGAAGAAAACTTGTAATATCTCTAGAGCTTGTAAGTGGGCATAGGTAATCTGAAAAGAGAAGCAAAAATTAACATTTCTGGGTGTCTACTATGTTGAGTGCTTTACAGTAACAATATTAATTAATATCCACACTAATAATGACTATTATTACTATTATTATTTTTCATAACATTAGCAGTACCCTACAAGGCATAAATATTAATAATGTAACATACTCTGAGTATTTAGTATATATCCTCTGTACATGCTAGCCTTCTATTTTATGTTCATGTGAGAAACTGAGGCCTAGGGAAGTTACACAACATACTCAAAGACACACCGCAAGTAAATGGTGAAGCTGGAATTTGAGCCCAAGTTTGTCTGACTGCAAAGCTTATGCTGGTCCCTCAGGCTACGTCAGGTTTCCAGACCTCTGTGGAGGGGAATGGATCCTGTGTCACTCAACTTCCCGTTTCACCACGGAAGATGCCTATGAGCAAGGCGGATCTTTTTATGTGAGGAATCATATCCATTCCTCAGCCCTCAGAAATCAATGCTCTATTGTTGCACGGGAGGGAACAGTGCTCCTACTAGCGTTTGTGAATAAGAGGGACCAGAGTGGAAAGAATTCTGGCTGGCACAAGAAACACAGGGAATGACATTTAGAAGGTTTTCCAGCTAAAGGACCTTGCTGGGCCCAATATGATGTGAATAATCTGCCTACACAAGGGAAGTGGCCACCTGTACAGGCCTCCATTAGCGACTCCCACACAGCCCCTGCAGCAGCCCCTCCTCCTTCATGAAACAAAAGGGAACGGCACAGTTGTTAGGATGCACAATTAACTTTTCCAATTTCTTTGCTCATTAATTCTATTCAGATTATTTAAAATAAATCTTGACATTGTTAGGCCTTTCTCTTCCTCTCCACCTACATAATTCCTTCAAAGATCACAGTTCTCTCTCAAGAACAAAGGAGCAGGATTTGACCGCTGGACCACAAAGTTGATAAACAGCCATCAGGCTCATCAGGAAGTTGCTCTAAGTGTTGGGATGGACCTGGGGGCTTCTCCACAGCAGGTTACATTGCCCCTGCCAGCTTAAGCTCGTTTTCCAGAAATGTTTTGCTAAGTTACCACACTAGAGGTCTGGAACCACATGACATCTTACCAGAAAGCCATCTCCTCTGCTAGACTCTTTGATGTTGAATTTAGTGTTTGTCAAACTGGTGTTTGTTCATTTTATGTCCTGGAGGCTGTGTGATATTAACGTAATATGCAGTTTTATCTGCCTATTTCTAGAAAGAGTGGGCCTATCTATTACCTACCACTTGTACCCTGTGCTGAGGCTGAACCTTCTTTGGAACAGATTTGCACATAAAATCTTTTACTGGGGCCCTAACACAATAAAACATTTTACTGGGGCCCTAACATAACCACCCCAAAAATAACCTCACCAAGAACAGATTTGGAATAAGATGGTCAACACTGAAGCCAATATTGTTTTCTCAATCTTTAGTGTGTGTGTGGGGTGGGGTGCTGGAGGGAAGGTGAATACTAAGGTTGGCCAAAACATACTGACAAAGAACTGTCACCTGTGCCGACCCTTGCCAAGACTTCTTGGAACCTACACTGCCTACTCGGATTGGTAGGAAGGGAGAGTTAAGGTGGTGAGTCAGAAAAGCACGGGGGGAAAGTCTTGTGTCAGGTCCACCCACAGCCCTAGGAGAGGAATCAGTCGCCTGACTCTGAGTCTGTTTTTTCAAATACAATCAAGGTCCAGACTTGGTACATTTCCAATTACATTTTTTCAAAGAAGGCTCTCCCTCTGATTTTTTAGCATTATAGTACATTGGTTGGAATCCCAGACCTGTGTTTCAGTCCTGCTTTTGCCACTTGCTGGTTTGGTGATCTTGGACAGGTAATTACTTTAACCTTCCCAGTTCTTCTTCTGGGAAATGGAGATATCAATTCAACCCATCAACATGCTGTCTTGAGGAGTAAACACAGTACCGTACATAAAGAGCCTTAGACCTGAAGCTGGCACATGCTACATGCTCACTGCACAGAAAATGCACCTGCCAAGCTAGAAGGCAGTTGCCTGCACCCCCTGGTTGGGGGCTGATTGGGGGCTGACCACAGTAGCAGTTTATATATGCCAACTGGAGGCTTTAGGAAGTGCTGGTGTAGCCACATGGGCTACCTGGTCAGAAGAGCCAGGGAGAGAGGACTGAAATTTTTTCTGGGGCCTCTGGGCAGGATGATCTCATGGAGACGACACCTATGGACCCAATGTGTTTTGTGCTAGAGATTGAGCCATTAATGGCTGCAAGACTTATCTTTGTGTTCTGGCTTTCGTGACTTAGAGGGAGGGGAAGAAGTTCTTGGAATGTACATCTGACCCTTCAGAATGGAAGTCCTTGCCTTCCCTCTCCTAACTTTTTTTTTTTTTTTTTGAAGGTTCGGGGAGGCAGATAAAAAGGCAAAGGTGAGTGGAGAAATAAAAAAGAACAGATAAGGGGACGCCTGGGTGGCTCAGTTGGTTGAGTGGCTGCCTTCGGCTCGGGTCATGATCCCAGCGTCCTGGGATCGAGTCCCACATCGGGCTCCTTGCTAGGCAGGGAGCCTGCTTCTCCCTCTGCCTCTGCCTGACACTCGGTCTGCCTGTGCTTGCGCGCTCGCTCTCTCTCTCTCTCTGACAAATAAATAAAATCTTTTTAAAAAAAAAGAACAGATAAGGACTTGAATTGTCATCTTGGAGCACAAAAGGTGGGAGCACCTTGAATATCTATCTATCTATCTACCTATGTATAATTATATTTAATTAATATAATAGCTAAAAAGCCAAAACCTAAACAGTCTACTTTGAGTGTCCCAGATCGGGAAACCAGAGCTGCCTTAAAAAGACAGACAGACAGACAGACAGACAGAAAGAAAGAAAGAAAGAAAGAAAGAACTACCCATGGAAACCCTATAGTGGCATGTTAAAAACTCGTCAGCAAAATATTCCCTTATTCCCCCTCTCAGAAATGGCCCTGATCCCAGTAGACTGAAAGCTTCATGTGGCTTCAGGAAAGATGGGGCCGAGAAGGCCAGAGCAGATATTGCAAGAAGTCTAGCTTCTATAGTCTTCTTCCACCTAAGTAAGTTTTCTCTTTGACTTGAGACCTCCCCTAGCCTTTTTCCTCTCTATAGGTTGATGTTATGAGGTTAGTTCAGTGACTGAAATCTTCCCAAGCCAGACACCAGCCTCTGCCTTTTCTCTAGCATTCCAGAATTTCAGAAAATAAATACAAAATAGTGGGAAAGAAGAGGAAGGAAGAAGGGTGTGAGGTCCTGATGTGCGCAACCTCCGTGCTTCTAGTTTCAGCTTCACTGGTTATCAGAGAGGCAACTGGCATGGTAACTAATCTCTTGGAGTTTCAGGGCTATTGTTCCATAAAAAGGGAACAAATAATTACCCTTCTCTTACAGAGCAGTAAATGAGATAATAAAATGCTTTCATGGAACTGTAAAGTGTTCTACAATGTAATGATCAGAAGGTTATAATTGACCTATGGTACGTACCTAAAAACCCTAAGATGTTAGAAGTTTTTGACTGGAAAATTGCTGTAGATAGAGAGTTTGTGTTCCCCACAAATTCCTATGTTGAAACCTAATCCCTAGTGTGATGGCATTTGGAGGTGGAGCCTTTGGGAGGCGATTAGGTCAGGAGGGTGGGGTCCTCAGGGATGGGATTAGTGCCTTTATTAAAGAGGCTCCGTGGAGTTCCTCTGCCCCTTCTGCCCCGTGTCTACGAACCTGGAAATGGGTTCTCTTCAGCCACCAAATCTGCTGGTACCTTGATCTTGGAACTCCCAGCATCCAGAACTGTGGGAAAGATTCTGTTATCTGTACATAAGATCCTGTTGTGTGCTGTATCTGCTATAGCAGTATGAAAAGACTAAGACAAAAATCAAGCCAATGATCCAGACGGGTCCACTCCGTTGATTGTTTGGGAGGGGGGAGGAATTTAAATTCTCCAGTGGGGCTATAGCTATCCACAGACTGGTGGGCCATAAGGATGTCACAAGGGAAGCAGGAAATGGATAGGCTGAGATAAAGAGGAGAAGTGTATTCAGCCACCCAAGATGAATGGCAGGCCTATACAGCCACTTAGAGAATGATTAATTTTATCGATATGTTCAAGATATTTTCTATATCCTAAAAAGGCAAGGCAAACAAAGTCATTAATTTTCTAGAGAAACAGGGATGCTTCTTTGGGACCCGGGATTTCCAGGCGGCCTGGGAAATATGTGTGGGCTGCTAGATACGACAGCAAAACTTCACCAGCATGGGATTCGCATACCTCATGAGTGAATTTTGGGACAGCAGTGGACAGATTTAAACCATCTGTCAAGCTGTTTCTCAGGAAACACTACCACTTCCCCAAGAGAGCCATGAATATTTGTGAAATGCCAACTGCTACTTGGAGTCTCCCCGTTGTACTCCTCATGTCATGCCTTTCCTGTCCTCCATTGGCGGTAGCACCACTGGCAAGTCAAGCTCTGCACGCACACTCTGTCTGCATTCTCTGCTCTCATGCATGATGACCACATGGAGGAGATCCTTTGCAATCCCACTTTATTGGTGAGTTCACTGACTGCATGGGATCACGAAGCTCCAAAGTGGCTGAGCCTGGATTTGAACTTGGCTCTCAAAATCCTGACGACACCGACTAACACTACAACCCCGAACAAGCCTGAAGTGTCTACTACAGGGCCTTTCTAAAGAATGGTTAATTTAGGACCAATTACCTCGAAGGACTTACCATAACCCAGATCAAGAGAAGTCCCCAGCATCACTGAAATCGCAGGGACTTGCATCACAAACTACCTCCCTAAGGAAGCCTCTCCACCCCAATTTCCCAGTGGGAATTCATCTTTTCTTCCTCTGATTTGTAGAGCTCTTTGTTTGTCGCTCTTTGTTTCTCACTGCACTTACCAGCTGCTATTCTAAATCATGGGAAACTGGTACCTTTCAGTTCTCTTGTTGTACTATTTTCTATGGTAGATAATGTGCTATATTCCCATTTTGCCCTCTCTTAGTAACTGGAACCCATGTCATAACAACTAATATTTCTAGAGGACTCTATTCCCTGCCATTAGTTTTTATTATTGGACTGAATCTCATTTGGTCTGGGCACAACCCTGTGAGGGAGGTCTAATTACATCCCCATTTTAGAATGAAGGGGCCTGACTTTAGGTCACCTTGCTACTAAAAGGTGAGGCTCAAAGCCAACCACAGAACATCTGCCTTGAACCCCCAGGCTCTTTTCAGGTTGCCAGGCTGCTTCAGTCTGTGTCTGCTGAGTCAAGATCAGAAAAAGACAAAGTGGTGATAATTGCATGGGTTTCACAAGTGGGTCGTGATTTTACCTCAAATACTCCTTTGAATGTTTGGCGACATAACATGGTGATAAGAGAGTATGCTTTCTTGTGGGGAATGGAGAAGCAGATTTCAAGATATTCTTCTCCACCTACTGCTGAATCCTCATATTAATTAAGGATCTGGCCAAATCTCCATCATTCCTTGAACACTGCTCATGTTTAGACATCTCATGATGGGTACTGGCCCCAATTCTACTATATGTTGCATACATCATTCAGTGAGCAAAAACTCATCCAGCACTCTTGTTCCCAGGCTATATCAGGTACCATGAGAGTCATAGGACTGCGACCTCATGGAGTTTACCATTTCTTTGTAAAAGCAAGCCTAACATATATGATATACAAATGACAACATAATACTGGTGATAGTGTTCTGGTACCCTGAGCTGGGTAAAGGCTGGGTGCCAGAGAAGTAACCCCTCAGAGCCACAGTACTTGACTCTAGTTATTTTCACTTGATCTTAGCCAAAAGGCCGAGAAGCGATTGAGTCTAGTTATTTTCATGCTCCTTCTAGAATCACCAAAATCAGAGCACACACAACACACATGCACACATATACCCTGTAATATAGAGTATATACATATATATGTCCATGTATGTGTAATATACATGTATATATGTGTAATACATATTATATATATGGATGTAGTGTTTTTGACAGTCCCACTACCTTTGGAGAAGAATGGGTTCTCGACACTAAAGGACTTTCTGTTTGCTGAGTGCGATGATGGATTTAAAGATGGAAAAATGGAGTAACCAGGATACGACTACAGTGTTCTACATAACCAAGGGTGGGATGGAGAGAAAAGGTGGGGATATGGTGGGGATGGATCTTGAAGGAAGAGAAAGATCGCATCACATCTGTAGAGACTGCAGGAAGTGAGATGCAAGAGGGTGGGTCACTGGTTGTTGATTCCCAAAGTGCTGCTTCAAAAAAGTATGCCAAGAAACAGCGGGTGTGTGTAGGTTTTATTATATGTTTTTGCTGTGTAGTATCTGACATAAACACTATGCTTCATTCTTGCTTGACATTTCCAATAAAAAGTTTACACCACTCTGCTCAATAACCTTATTACGATTTTATTTATTTTTCTCTTTGCAGAGGTTCATATCAAGAACATAGATCTGCTTCAAGAAAATGCCCAAGAGTTACAGCTGGATTACCAGAAATTTATCTTTCTGGCCCTTTTTGGTTACTTATTTAGTTCTTTGTTGTGAAAATTCACAAAGAGCGTTGCATCAGAAGCCTAGACATGGATTCTGTTCCTCCCTCGCCCCTCCCTACTGGCTACTATGGGTCTTTGGGAAAAGCACTTAACTGCTTCCAGATCTCAATTTCATCCTATCATGAGTGGGCACACTCACAACATATTGGTCCAACATGCAGCAGACACAAAGTAGGGACTCAAGAATCTCATGCCCCTGTGCTCCTTATCCCTTCACATCCCAGGTCCTGGTTTCCTCGGCACGAGTGTCTTCTTCAATTCATATCCTAAGATTCTCTGCTGCCAGTTTCTTCTGTAGTCATTCAATGACTCCACAAACATGTTTTGTGCTGCTACTTCACGTGAAAGGTTTCTGCTCCTACTTACTGCCCCTTACACATGCCTTGACCTAATTGGCTCAAAGTATAAGAATATTTAGGTTGGGATTCTCATTTAAAAAGCAGAACGAGTGTACTGGTATCAGGCAGCCTTGGTCAAAATCTCTGCTCCACTCTTCACTGGCTGTGTGACCTAAGGAAAAGAACTTCACCTTTCTGTGCCTCTTCTGTGAGGCGGAGGTAAGAGTAGGACTTCCCTCTTAGGATGTCATGACAATGAAATGCCTTAGTACTATGCCTCGCTCACACCAGCACTCAGCAGGTGTTACCTAGTACTATTACATGACATTGACTCTGCAAGAAATACACATTATTCAATAAGAAAATTAGCCAAGAGGTAACAATCACAGAGGAAAGTAGAGAACACATCTTAAATAAGAAAATGATGATGATTATAGTGTTTTATATACGGAAGGGTTCTGTTCAATCAACTTCACAAGGACTCCTACCAGACATTTCAGAGGAAGGAAGGAAGCCACCACTTGCATGCCTCCCCTCCCACACACACGTGGAATACCTAGGAACCAATTACACAGCAGATCGAAATAATAAACACAATCATATTAAGAGCACTTTGATCATTTCTCCTTACTGCAGTCTGGAAGCAATCGCCACCTGGGGCAGGCAGCAAAACCGCAGGCGTTTATTCCAGAGCCTTGGACAGAAGGCATTTAGGTATGGAAGGTATGGAAGGCTCTCCACGCTGTGTTTGCTGCTATCACCACTGTGCATTGCAATGAGGTGTGAACCCCTCCCGAGGACATTTCTCAGGGGACAAGGTGGAAGCAATCTTGCCTGGCCTCCAGAGGTTACAAGGCCAGGGGGAGAGGAGAAGTGGCTAAATTCATGGTCCTGTCACATACACACTGGATTAGAGAAAACAAGGACAGAGAAAATGGAGATGAAAGAATCAGACAACTTTAAAAAATCTTAAAGCAGGGAGAGGGAAAGAGCCAAGCAGTTTTTTCTCTCTCTCTCTCTCTTTTCTATTTTGCAACAGATGATTCACTTGCAGACCGAAACCTAACAGCAGTTGGTATAGTAAAGATGAAATAGTTGGAGGAAGAAAAAGAAAGAGCTAAAAACGAAAGGCGGGAGAGAGTCAGGCTGGCAAAGGGGGAGTGAATCCTCAGTGCTTTCCTGCCCTTCCAGGCTTCCTCCTACTGGGTTCTGCCCACTGGGGATAGCAGTATCCTGCTGTCTCCCAGCCCTGCAGCTCTCCCAGGCTGGAGCACAGGCAGCCCCCTGCCTGTAGGCACTCCTCCCAGGAAGGCAGGGGTAATCAGGCCCATCCTTCAAACATCTTCATTCTATTACTTCCATAATCGGCTTCTAATATTCTGTTCGATAGATGTGGGGCTGACCAGACCGAGTGCTTGAACAGCTGCTCAGGCCATGGAGCTTTTCTCTGTGCCATTGATCACAAAGACAAAAATCAATCCCGGCTAAGGAGAAAGAAGTTAAAAATAAATTGCTGGGACTGATTTCTGTTCAGACCTTCCGACTCCCAGTTTAGAAAGGGGGAGGGAAGAATGCACGTGGAGCCACCTGTCATGAAATCATTTCATATGTCCCCATCTCACAAGCAGAATCTGGAGGTATTTTACATGCACATACGCACGTGTGTGTGCACACAAACACACAGGTCTGCATGCACAGAGTTGTCTAGTTTATGCTCTTTATTGTTGCCTCTTAATAATAATAATTAATAATTAATAATAATATCAGAGATGAGAATCATGTGAATCATAAGCTCCCATGAAAAGAGGGCTGGAGTTTATCTCCTTCACTCTCAAATCTCCAAAGTGGGGTCCCATGCTTTGTGGATAGCAATAACTCCGGAAATACTTGTCAAGGGACTGATAGAATAAATGAATTGATTAAGTCCCTTCTTCGCTGATTGGCTCTTGCAATTATGTTTCTTTCTTCATTGCTGGATCACAGCATGTAATTATTTTTCTTCTTCATTGTTCTGCATACGTATGATCTCTCTCTCACTAGACTACAAGCCCCCTAGGGTAGGAACCTTTACTTTTGTGCTTTTTGATTTTTGATCTATTGTACTATCCACCTTGTGCCCTCGTAGATTTGTGCGAAAGGAAAGGAGGAAAGAATGGTTCAGCAACTCTCTTAAGGGATTAGCTACAACCTGAATATCTTTTGTTTTGCTTCTGACACTGGAGAAATAAGTTGGGAAATACTTCTGAATAACAGTTCCCTGCCCATCCATGTTTAACTAAGTGGAGCATCCTGGAGACTGAGCAGACTTGTGGAACAGTAGCATTAGGAGGGAACTCTGGAGTCATATACTCTGCTGCCTTCCAAACTAGAATCCTACAGTGATGCCCTGGAGGTGTCTACAAGGGACATGAAGAGGCTGAGTGGGTGGGAGCACTCATCCAGTCCCACACTATCCTTAAACTGGATCCATTTCACCTGTATCTGTTTTGTAAAGGCGAGGGCCCAGAGTCACTGAGTGAGTTAATGGTGAAACCAGACTTAAACCCAGGAATGCTGTACTGCCCACCCCCTCTCCTCCACCGAACTGCCCAGCTCATCCTGTGGCGCACTGTCTCCTACCATGGAATGGTCTCTTCCATAGAGCACTGGATGGTCCTAAATTTAGGCTCCTCAAGTCAATTCTCCACTTGGAGACCTAGTTTGAGCCTTGCCTTCTCCAGAAAAGCATCTTGGATCATATCATGCCTCATGGGTCTCCCTTAGCCTGAGAAAAAGCCCAACACTTTCTCAAGAGCTTCTAAACATTGCTTAAGGAAAGTGTCAGACTGTAGAGTCCCACCCCCTCATCTAGTCTGAAACAAAATGAAGGCACGCACCATTATATGCCCTTCATTTAGAATAACAGGGACACATTAAGTGCTCAACAAATGTTTGTTGAATGGATGAATGATTGAACTATTAATCCTTCTGTCTCAGAACCTATCACAGCCCAGAGCACACAGTAGGTGCTCAATCAAATTAAGCAGATTGATCAGCCACTGGCTCTGCCACTATTAAACTCTAAAAAGACCTTAGTTCTTAACTGATCATGATGGCTTTCAGAATCAGATTCTTAAAAGTTGCCTGCGAAATCCAAAGCATTTGTTTACCCCATTAGCTAGCTACAGAGGTAAAGGCAGAGCAATTAAAATTTTTAAAAGCTGAAACTCTGAAATAAATAGATCTGTATCCTAGTTAGAATGGTAATGGGGAGAGGAGTGGACTTAATACTCTTCTTCTCAGTCCATAGCCCAACTGCCTTTATTATCAGCACTGTCGTTTTTACAATACAATTATCTTTAATAGGGGAAGGCCCCAGGAATGGCATCCTCCTGGGAGCTATGCTTCGGAAGAGAGGGTGTGGGGAACTTACTGGGACTTGGAAGGGAAGGACAATGGGGAAACTCAGCTGGGTCATGATTCAGTAGCTCCTCTGCCCCCAGGAATGGGACTCAAGAGAAGCTGTGCCCAGAAGCACATGACGGAAACTGGGTAACTCATGGCAAGAGGTACAGGATAAGTGGGGAGAGCTGAAGAAAGTGGAGCCTGGGATGGTAATGATGATTAACCATGCTGCCACTCACTCTGCCTCCCCCCACCCCCACCTGATGAGTCTTTGAATAATCCTCTAAGTGCATCTGAGGGACAACTCTCAGAGGTACAGGCATGATTACATTGTACTGAATCCCATTAAGCCTTTCTCGGGTTAATGGTGCAGAAAGTTTCTGATCTGAAACAAAATTGAAACAGATCCTGACAAACAGTCCACCGAACAAGGAGGGAGGAAGGCTTCCCTGCCCCTGGTGTCCACCACCATAGAGGCAACAGCTACCTCTCTTCCACTTTTACAGCATCTGGAAAAGTTTCTGGGAAAAACCAGCTATGCAGGGTTAATGTGAAGATTCTTCAGATTGGGAAAACAAAATGAGAAATAGATCACTGTCCTCTTTTGCCATTCCTTATGAACGCAGGCAGCTCTGATGTCATATCCCAACCCTGCCATCACTGAGCTCCAGGACAAAGGGGGATTCTCTGAACCTCTCTGAAATTCTCCATGGAACATGTTATGCCCCAAAAACGGGTCCGTGATTAAAGGAGCGAGACTGATATAAAGCAAAGGTCAAGCAAAGCTTTATTTCGCACCAAGCATCAAGAATCTAACCGAAAGTTCGGGGCCGCACCTCTTATAAGACAGGGCGACCCTTCCCTGTTTCACAGACTAGCTTTTAAGGGCAAAGGCCATGCGGTCGGGCCTGGCCACGCACAGGTGGCCAATGAGATTGTAACATACACAGGAAACTCCACAGTGATGCTAGGTGACCAACTGAATTACAATTTACCCTAGTAGACATTTGAACCAGCCTATCACCTTGGTCAGAATTGGCGCCCAAAAGGTGCCCAAAGGGCAGGGTCCATACTCCTTGGTAACTAGGGAGACAGTATGCATCCCCTCACTGATCCGGATGTCTTCACCTGGCCTGACCCGCCCTTGTATTTGAGCTTTGTTACCTGAGGCTGGTTTCCGGGACTAGTTTTTAAGTAAATCCCCTGGGGGAAGGGGAGCAGGGACAGTTTAAGGGTTAAACAACAAGGTTATTGTTTAACCTCAATGGAAGCCTCTGGCTTCCAATATATAAAATATAAAATAGTTCCTTACAGAACACTAAAGAGAATAATGTCCATCACACGGAGATCCTGTGAAAATTAAAGCAGAATTAAAGAAAATAATATGCAAGCTTAGCAGTCATACATTTAGCAGGAAAATATAAGACACCACAAATCAATTGTAACAACCATTCTTTCAGTTTGCTGATGGGTGGGTTAAAAACTGGTGGTGAGGTTAAGTGGAAAGAGCATTCTGATGCATTGCTGCTTTGAAAACAGGAAATTGCAGATTTTCCAATATGTAAGAGATTGAGAGCTGCTGATCTCCCTCCTTTGGGCTGAATTACAGAAACACTCGTGGTCCCCCGGACAACATATCTAATTTCCAGACGAGAATGCACAGGCTGTGTCTAACCATGAGGCTCCTGGATTATTACACACAACGAGTGCCACCCTTCCTAGAAAATACACTGCACCCAGCATCCATGCCACTACTCTTCCTTCTCAAGCCCATGGAGATACCACTAATTAACAGCAGCAGTCCTTCCTACTGAACCACAACAACACAGCCTTCTATGCAGCTATTACTAATTACCCAAAGGTGATACACAAAACGAAAACAATTTGACACCCTGGAGCCAGACATATCCCATTCATGTACTACTAGAAAAGCAAATCGTTGTGCTATAATAACAGGGCAAATGACAGAACAATTCTCAGAGATTAAGGGAAAAGATTCCTTACAATGCTGGCCTCACAAGTAACAAGTATTGTTACTTTCATGGAGCTTCTGCAGATTTCTTGGGGAAAAACAATCTTCATCATTCATTAGGGACATGAACAGCAAAGCCCTGAATGGAGTGAAGAGATCACCAAGCCTCAAGGGTTGATGGGCATTCGGTAAATAAACAGCCCCCCCCCCCCAGCTGCTCTGTCTCAGCAGGAGGCACAGAGGAATCATCAGCATCTGAATGGGAACTGTAGCCTGGAGAATCAATGAGATAGAATTGCTCAGAGAGAACTTCGGAAATGAGCAGAGAAAGGGAACCTACGAAAAGCTCTGAGAACAGCCCATATTTTAAGGGTGGGCAGAGGAAGAGCCCCAAGTGTAGGAGAGGAAGAAGATAATGCCAGAGAGGTAGGAGGAGGAGCTGAAACACACACTGTGAAAGGAGCAAAGCCGAGTGTGCTCAGGGATGCGCTGCAGGCAAGAGACCCTGAGGCTGCAGAAGGGTCAACTGAGTGAGTGATGGAGAGGTGTAGTCTGGATGGAAGTCAAAGACATATTGATGAACTGGCATAAGTAATATCAATGGAGTAGACAAGGCAGAAGTCAGTCAAGTGGGTTACAGAGAAGAAAATGAGAAAGTGGGATAAAGAATATAGACAGTTTGGGGCGCCTGGGTGGCTCAGTGGGTTAAACCTCTGCCTTTGGCTCAGGTCAGGATCTCAGGGTCCTCTGCCCAGTGGGGAGCCTGCTTCCCCCTCTACCTCTGCTTGCTGCTCTGCCTACTTGTGATGTCTCTCTCTGTGTCAAATAAATAAATAAAATCTTAAAAAAAAAAGAACACAGATAGCTCTTAAGAAATCTGCTTGTGAACAAAAGATGGGACATTTATAGAGAGGAACATGGGGTTCAAAGAAATTTTTGTTTTCTTTTTTTGATTTAAGGAGAGTAGATATTTTAAAGTATTTCAATACTGATGGGAAGTCTAAAATAGGAATGAATATGCTAAAGACATAGGGGAAGAAGGCTAATAAGTAAAGCCAGGTCCCTGAGAAGTTAGAAGGGATGGGATTGAGGGTTGGGATTGAGAAATTTTATATGGGCATGCAGGTGATTCTTTCTACTTTTTTTGGATAGTTCAATTTATTCACAATACTGTATACATAATAGGGGCTCAATAAATTTGAGAGTCTCTTAGTTTCCTTGAGTTGGGTTCCCTCTGCCTAGAAATGTAGAGACTGCAACAAGGGCCTTTATGCAGGTAGTTTTGTTTTGTTTTGCTCTGTTTTCGGTGAGGGGCTGTTTTGTTTGAGTTTGAGAAATGATCAATTTCTCAACAAAAGAGGGAATAAAAGAGGTAGAACTAGAAAGTAGGAAATGAGGGAGGAAAAGCCATCCCAAAGAGAGTTACTGAACTGGTAATTACCATGAGTAATAGGGCTTCAGGCCCACAGGAGACCATATGAAGACCCATGTAGAACAAGGCTCCCTATCGCCCTCATGACATAGGAAGAGGGAAAATTAGCCCAGAGGATCCTGACACCTTGGTACTTCAAGGTTTATCTCCACCACAGTGGCAAAAGGGTCTCTCGAAGGCATCCGGTTTGGGAGAAATCAGCCCAAATCAGAAATCAGAACAAAGAGCAAGAGGTTCACAGTGCAGTAGAGGCACGGTGATAATAGGTCACCTCCGCTGCTGAGCTGGCTGCTGAGCAAACATGAGCCAGAAGGACCTGAGGTGGGACCTCTTCAACACCAGGATCAACTAAACATTATGACTTACACTAATTTGTGGTTGCTCATGGAACTATTTCAAATACTAGTAGCAACTTTTACATCAAGGCCCTAAAATCATTGCCTGTATAGGAGACACATCCCAGCAACATGCTATTTAAAGAACTTCCATTAGTGCTGGTTGTTGAAAACTCCTCACTTAAGATTCTGAAAGTGCTTCAAGAATATTCACCTGAAGATGTCTTTATTGAATTTCTTTTGAAGACAGTCTCTGCAACTCTTTCATTTTCCTTTAAACTCCTGTGTTGTAAATGTGTCCCTAATGATGAAATTGCTATTTATTTAACATTCAAATCTCTCCCATTAAGGCCAAATTAACATCATTTAAAATATTGCCAAATAGTTTTTCTTGAATAATTACACTCTATTAATTTCTGCCTCAGGGCTTTTTTTCTGTCAGAAAGATAACTATTAGGGATATAGTAGACATGCCATAGAGACTTTGCTAACTCCCACACTCGTGCCTAAACCAGGAACTTAAAACTATCAACACCCGGGAGAGCTGGGGACCAACATCTACAAGAAGGCACTCAAGAGTCTTGAAAGAGAATTAAACCCCAGCATATCTACAGTTACATATCTATCATGAGAAGTTGGTTTCTTCGATAACTAGCACTATGGAAGGCATGTGGGAAGATTTTATCATGCACATATGTCGATACATGGGCTGAACCCATGAGTGATTACAAAATGAATTTGGGGAAAAGATTTCAAAATCTTTTCCATGACTGGTTTATAAAAACTCTTCAAAGAGAATGTGCATACACAGAAGTAGGGAGGCTGACTTTTGCATGTGGATTAATCTCTTGATTCTTGCATTTGATAGGGCTCTGTAGCTTTTCATTTCAAAGCCATTATCATCTCCCTTGATCCTCATAAAAACCTTTCAATTTAGGCAGGGCAAGGGGCATCCTTCCATTCTACAGAGATGAGAAAATTAGCATTCTCAAAGTCCAAGTGAACTTTCCTGTGTTCCCTGGCTGGCAGGTGGCAGAACCCTATCAACCCAAGTGCGTAAGTTCAGGGTCCTCTGCCCCACATCAGACCGCCAGTTACTTGAGTCATAAACTGCCTGAGAGCAGGGACAACACCTTCCAGCCTGCCATGCTCCACTGTACCTGGCATACTTCTAGGACCTCAAGAAATACCTGTTAACTAGCTACTAGTACTTTTAATTGCTAATACATCTAGAACACCTTTCGACTCCGAACGATAACAGCTTGTATCTGAATTACTGACTGGCTCCACTGTTAATACTAGAATCATCCCAGGACCCCGCTTCTGCATGCCATTGCTCCGCCCACAGGATTCCTTATGACAGAGGGGACACCCCTTTGGACTACATCTACACAACATTACCAGGAGCTGAAAGTGTGGATCTATACACTGATACTGGTCTAGTTGTGGATGTTGAGAAGGATTGGGCAGAATGAGGATGGCCTTCCCTTTGAATCTTCTGCTTTCTTCATGCCTCTGGAGTATTTTGTTTGTATCTTAATTATAGATCTGTTTTTTCTCTTGTGTTTTAGATATCTGTAATAGACCTGTTTCATTTAGTACAATGGCACTCACAATGAAACTCTGTTCAATGAGTAATGAATCTTTATTTCACTGAGGGCCACTTCCTATGCCCTGAGGAAGGAATGAGGCCAGGCTCCATGTAGTTCAGCGAGGACACACAATTCTCTTAAGATGGCTTATTAGGGCACTATTCGTATTTCTTCATCACACTCCCTAATAGCCAGGGTATGAATCCTATCCCTGAAGGGATTGCATTGTTACCACTGTTGAACCACCTACTCTCCAAGATAATCACTAGAAAAGCTACTCCATAAGGAAAAAAGGCAGGATTTCCAACCTTCTTAGCTCAGAACACAGAAACCAACTTATCTCTATCCCCCTGCCCCTACAGAGGAAAGCCGATTTCTCTTTTATCCATGTGGAACGGAGACATTTCAGGCAGACACTTTCCCATTAAAACAAGGGCTCTTCTGGGAAGGATTAGCTCCTTTTGATTTCACTATGAAACCCCAGGCCCTGGGGCCCCCTGCACAGAAAAGGCATTGACAGATTAACAAATTTCATAGTGTTCTGTATATCTTCAGCTCAGCTGAAAGCAGGAGATCAAACATTTGGTCCCCTCAAGCAAAACCATCAAGATGACTACCTTTACCTCTGTCAACAGAACAATAAAAGGTGAGGCAGAACCTTTGGGGTCTTTCCTAAACTGTAGGAGCCATGTGAGTAGTAGACGGACCCTTCAATCACACAGAGGATACAGAATCAAAACTAATCATGTTTAGAAAAAAGAAATAACTGGGCATGGGAGCTTTCCTTTAGAAGGACAAATTTTTTTGAGGGTGAATTTTTCATGCAAAACCAATGTCATGGGAAGTTTATTATGCAGAGGTTACTGGGTTTTTGGTTATTTAAACTTTAATCTCGAATGCATGTGCATTTGTATATGGCTCACTCATGGATAAATAAGTATGCCTTACACACATACATAATATTTATTAATTTCCAGAGAAAGGAAATGGAACTGCGTGTCATCTGATTCCCTGGTAGTTCAGTTGTCTGCACTCAAAAACGTCTGACCTTTGACCCGTGGAGCCAAGTGTGCTACAGAAAGTCAGTGGTTTTCGAACACATCTTAGCAGCAGATTGTTTTTGTCAAATGAGAAAGGTATTAAGAACCCAGCAAACAAAAACTGAGTGACTCCATTTAAGGAGAGGTTAAGAGGGCCAGAGACCTTCTTCCATTCATTTTTCAGTAGTTTCTAAGACAAGTTCCCTAACACTCAATGTAAAACCTGCCAAAAATCACATTTGGGAAAAAAAAAAAAAAAAAGCCGGTAAGAATGAGGGGATCAATTGGCACCCTTTTCTGTAAGATTTTTTTTTTTCAGTTGGAGGTCTCTGATGGCACTAAAAATAAGGGATATCAATACTCTACAAAACTAAAAAATTCAAGTGGATAAAACCCTTAAAATTTTGAAGAACCAAAGCCACCAGAGCCCTTTATGCCCACCCAGCTATTATTCAGCTGCTCAGATTGTAGGCAAAGAAGAAAATAATGTGGCTCTCTAAGGTTCCCCTTTAAAAGCCAAATTCTGGAGGGATAGCAAGCATCCTTCAGAAAATACATAGTCCTCAGAGCCCAGCTCTGCCTTAGCAGTGCTCCCTGGAGATGTCTCCCATGAGGGCTGGGCTGGACCTGAGCCTTGACACACTCCAGCTTCTTCTCTTGAGATCATTCTTCAGTAGACACTGGTAAGAGAGGTAGATACTACCTACCCTGATGCCCAGATGCCTTCCTTGTGCAGATATCAATCTGTGGGTTTAAACCCTGGAGAAGCTACTATTGGTCTGAGGATTTTCTGTCCTCACAAAAGCCTTCCGAGGCAGCTTTATTTCAATGAACAGAATGAGGAATCCCTGCCTTTTCCTTGCTTTTGAGATGGACATTAATCATTGCAGTACAAATCTGACCCCCTCCACAAAGCCATTCTTTTTTTTTTTTCTTTTTAGATTTTATTTATTTATTTGACAGACAGAGATCACATGTAGGCAGAGAGGCAGGCAGAGAGAGAGGAGGAAGCAGGCTCCCCACTGAGCAGAGAGCCCAATGTGGGGCTTAATCCCAGGACCCCAAGACCATGACCCAAGCCAAAGCCAGAGGCTTTAACCCACTGAGCACCCAGGCGCCCCCCCTCTTAAAGCCTTTCTTGAGCACTATTTCAATTTTCAAAACTCAGATCCTCCAAAAAAGATTAAAAATTCACACTGGTTGTAGAAATTGCTCTGAGATGGCTTCCAATAATTAAAAATAAATAAATAAATAAATAAATAAATAAATAAATAAATAAATAAAAAACAACAAAAAATAAAAAGGAAAAGAAAGCAGCCATGTGATCACAAATGGCCAGTAGGAGAAAGGAAGCTGCTACAATGGGCAAAAAATTAGTTCTGAGCTTCTTAGCCCTGTAAAGGGGGAAACACAAAATTACCCAGATTTCATGAAAGGAAATAAAAAAGGCTCATCTCACCTAGACAATCTTCTACTTGATTTTCCTGCCACTTAATTCCCTCCCACAACTACACCTGTCCTTGGATTAAGGTCCCCAAGTATTATATTCTCTCACTTTCTTAACTTTATGCCTACTTCTCTTCTGCCTGGAATGATCTTTCTCCTTCACCTACCTAACTGGGATTCCTAGTCTCCCTTGACAGGAAGCTCGTATTAACCTGCCTCCTGAAGCTCTTCCTGCTTACTCCAAGAGCAACATGTGCTTTGCACTAATACAGCTTTCATCAAGCTACATTAAAATTGTTTAGCTGTCTGTGTTCCCCACTGGGCTGATTGTATTTTAATATATTTAAATGAATGAATATAAAAAGGGTACTGAATAACATAATGGATAATTGTTGGACAGCAGTTTTATAAAAATGCAGAGACATTCCACATATGGTCATTTCTTATGCAGTGAACAACTGCCAATTACCCTAAGTTGTCTTATATTGTTAGTTGTAGAAACAAGATTCCCTTGCTTTAAAAAGATAACTAACTGCATTCCCTGAGAATAAGGATGGTGTCTTATCTTCTCAGTTCAGTTCCATTCAACAAACATGTACTGAGAACCAGTCATTACGCTAAGTGAAGGAGAAACCCTGATGGGTAAGGCATCATCTTGTTCCTCTTAAAGTTTACAGACCTGGCTAGCAAGACAAAATACACACAGGTTAAGTAGTCAGCAAAGAAGTTTCGTGCAGCCCCAATTGAGGATGTCAGGGAAGACTTTCTATAGCTAGCAATGCCTAAGTTGAATCTAAGGATAAGTTTGTCTAATAAATGGACATTCCAAGCAGGTTTGTCATGCAAGAAAGGCATGTTAAGCAACAAATGACATCATGTGTGTATGGACACTGAACAGGTTTTTTGTTTATGAAAGGGTAAAATATAACAAGGAAGGTATACAGGGAGCCATAGTGGCTAAGGAATTCCCATGAGGCTGATGGGAGTACACAGGATACAGACCTTGGAGGGCCTTGTAGGCAATGTTAAGGAAATTAGATTTTAACCTACAGGTGGTAAGCAGCCACTGAAGGCAGGAACATTGATTTTTGTTTTAAATAAATTACTTTGGAAATAGTGCTGTGAGTGGATTGGGGGTGGGGGTTGCTGGTCAAGGAACAAGAAAATCAGTTAGGAAGATATTGCAACATCTCAGAAAACACATAATAAAGGTTTATAAACAGTTTTAAATAGCCAAGTAAGAATGGCGCTTCCTTTTTTCCTCTCATAAATCACCCAGAAGCAACAAGAAAAACAAGAACTAAAAGTACAAAATCTATTCTCAATGAAAATATAACCCTGAAACACAATATACACATGGAAAGGAAGCCAAATTCAGTGAAGAACAAACAGGGAACAGACCCCGGGCAAAAATGCCTACAGCTACAAATCGTGGATCAAGTTAGAGAAATAGCATTCTCTAAAGAGACATTTCCCCAGGAACAAAACTAACAATCTATTATTTGAAACCAAAGGACTGTGTCCCCGAAGAATTGGCAGTGGGTCTATTCCAGGAACTGGGTGGTGATAAGAAGCTGGAGAGATGTGGCCGGATAAAGAACAGCTAGGTAGTTTTACCTTATGTGAAGGACCCTTTCACAGACAAACTATTGGGAGTTATATAGAACTTCACTGAGAAAAAAGGAAGATTTTTGTTATGCTGAAATAGAGCTCTGGTCCATCACCAAGAGGAACCTCCTCAGTCTGTCCAAGAAGAGCTCATGTTATGAAAAAAATAAATGATGGTTAAAAACACAAAAAGAAAACAGCACAGGAATTATAAAATAATATGGCAAAATAAGAGAGGGTAAGGGACAGAGAAAATAAATAGCAGACACAGAATAAAAACTGCCTCCATGAAGCAAATGAAAATTGTGACCATACTGCTATGATTAAGAATAATCTGTATGATGAGGAGATCACCTCTGTATGGGAAGAATTCAAAGTAGAAATACAAGAGCTAAGGGTAGCTATGTTGAGACAACAGAAAGTCATAAAATATAAGCTATCAAAGTTCAGGAAAGAAGTTCAACAATAACAGCGAAAAAATGCAAAAAGAAGCCTGGACACTGCTAACTACTCATTCATGGACAGTGTGGGTAAGAACTTTTTTTTTTAATATCATTTTGCTCAAGGAATTAAAACTGATTAGAAGGGAAAAAACAATGACTCTCCTTTGCTTATCCTGTCTATTGTACACATCCTAAGTGTTTTAGAGGATGAGAACCAAAATAATGAAACTGAAATACAATATATATTTCAAAATATGTATCAGAAACTTCTGAGAAATTAAAAAGAAAGGGGAAATTGAACCAACTGAATGAGACTTACATTTCAGGAAGAGGAATTGACACAGTATGACCAACCACAAAACATATACTAACAAAGCAAATAGTATTCAAATATATATTTTTAAAAGGACTTTTAGGTATCAAGGGCAAAAAAAAACTTAGGACACCTAAAAGGGAAAATATCAGACTGGCCTGACATCGTAAGATTCAATAAATTAATGGAGCAAAGTTCTCATGGAAAGCAAATGACACACATATTTATAGCCTAAAGGGAGAGACAAACATTTTCAACATTCAAAAACTTACCTTTCCTGAAAACTTTACTGAAGGAAAAACTGTAGCGAACCAAGAAACAAATGGGAAAACTACAATAAAGGGCCTAGATTTACCTGTAATACTAAAATCAAAATAAATGCAGGAATGATGGTTTACAGAAGTATATAAATGCTCTGAATGATTTAATTAACAAAACTGGAGTTGGATACAGGTCATAAACACAGGTTACTTTTTTCTATCTTTGTTCAGCCATGCTTCATAAAATATTTAAGTCTAACAGAATTACATATTAAGTTTGAAAAGCAAACAAAGAGAGAATATGACGTCTAAAACCAGGGGAGGAATCTAAGAGAGAGGCGAGGAAAGAGAAATGCATGGAAATCTATTAGTTGTGTCATTGCTCATAAGAGGAAATCAACAGATTATTATCCAAAAGTAGAAGATTTGCTGTTATATTCATAAAGTAGCTAGAACAAGTATTCAAAATTATCAAAGAAACACAGTGTCAGGTAAACATCATATAATGAGTCTTTTTTTAAAGAAGCAATTTTAACTAAAGACTAAGCATACACTGTCAGAACTAAGACATATACTGATCAATGCAAAGGCAGGGACTCATTAGCTGCTGCTGGCCAAGTGACACACATCTGTACCTGTCACATGTGCAGTTGTCCATGTGTAACCCACGGACATGCTTTCACTTTATTTTAAACTTAGCCAACTGATAGTTGCAAATAATCATATTTCATCTGTGTTTATTTAGTGACAGATGAAATTCCATGTTTTTCTCAAGAGTATTGGCCTTTTGCATTATTTGGGGGAATTGTTACTCCATGCTTCCCATCTCTCTCATAGTTTACCAAAAAAAAAAAAAATAAATAAATAAATAAAAACCCTAAAACAGCCTTCGAGGCCCTTTGGGATCTAGTACCCTAGGTCCTCCTGTAGCTGTCTCTAAACTCTGTGACAAGGTCTCCTTTACTCCTTCTTTCTCATCCCTAATATTAGGGTGCCCTGTGCCCTGTGGTCTTTTGCATTGTTTCTCTTTTCTGTCTGTACTTACTCCTTTGGTGACTTCAATTTTGTAATTCAAAAATAACATCGATATGCTGACATCCTTCCAACTTATATCCCTCAGCCTTGGCCTCCTCATCACCTCTGCTCCTAAAGCCAGACTCAAATCTCTCCTGTTCACCCCATATCCTCATGTGGGGATCAAGAAAGTACAGGGCCCAACACACCCCGCTCTATGTCCTCCTCTCACTGCTGACTTCTGCTACCCACTCTTGGTTTGCCACTCACCAAATGAGTCCTTTTCAGGTCATCCTAAATAAAACAACAATACCTACTGATACCTAACATTCACATTCCTCATGAGTTTTCAGCCAGCCCATTCTCATTACCTGATATATTTTGTAAATAGATAAATAGATAATAGAACAAGATAGATAGAAAGATAGAGAACAACATTTCTATAGCATTGTTTTGGGACTTTATAGATGTAATTAACAAATAGAATCTGCCCAGCAACCCATGAAGTGAGAACTGTAATTACTCTCTTTTTATAGATGAGGCACAGCTCAAGGTCATGCAGCTGAAGTGTAGCCTGCAGAGGTCAGAATAAATCTTGGCCATCGGATTTCAAACTACAGAATCTCAACCACTACTCTTTATAGGCTTTCATATCTACATATATATGGAGATATATATATACACAATATATATTTTTATATATAATTATAAATACATATAATATATTTATATATATATGCTTATATATATTATATCTATTTCTCCCCATCTCCCACTAGAATACAAACACCACTTGGGTAGGAACTTTATTATGTTCACTGTCTTAACCTCAGCTCCTAGAACAAGGGCTTGAAATGTAGCAGGCAACCAATAAAACTTTATTGACTAATGGGAACTCATATCTCTTTTAAAAAAAATAAAAATTGATGCTTATGAAAGAAAAAACTACTACTGGCTTCCAATCTAATAATAAGAAAAGATATTTCAGAATAGTTAGAAAAAAAAAACACCTGGATGTCTGCCGGCAGAGTTACAGAAAACTTCATGCAATAAAAGGAAAAATGAATTTTTAAAAAATCTGAACATTTTTAAATTCTACGTCATGTTTCCCAGAAACGATTCTGCCATGTTCATCATTATATGCAGTATTAGCATTAAGGAAAGGGCAAGCAGACTGGTAAATTCATAAATCATCTCTGTGCTTCTACCTCAAAAAAAAATTAAATACAGATAAAGAAATATAAAGCCTTAAACTGGGACCATGGCAATGCGAATGGAATGAAAGGAAATATCTGAGAAATAACTCAGGGTGGTAAGAACAGGAGCCTTGATTCACTGAATTTGGCAACATAGACAAACTTCTAGTTTTCTGCCTTGAGTGACCTGGTAGAGGGTAGTGCCACCAGTGTGTCAGGTTCAAGGGGGACATGCTGATTTTATTTTACCTGTACAACATCCAAGTTGAGATACCAGGATGACTATGAGACATAAAGATCTCAAGTACAGGGTAGAGGTCACAACTCCTTGACTCGAGAGTCATCGGAATATAGAGATGGTACTTAAGACACAGGATCTCCCAGATAGTGAGTACCAGGTGCAGAGAGAAGCAGGCCAAGGGCCAAAGCTAGGGGAAACCAAGGGTTGTGCCTAACATTGTTTATTTTGCATTGTATATGTTCAATACATACCCATGATTAAGGAAACAATGGTGCCTATGACCTGCCAAGATTTAGGGAAAAAACTGTCTGAGATTCTGGCTTTTACTTGAACTAAGAAATAGGGTTTTTGTTTTTGTTTTTTAATTTTTAAAAATTTCTTTTCAGTGTTCCAGAATTAATTGTTTATGCACCACACCCAGTGCTCCATGCAATATATGCCCTCCATAATACCCACCACCAGGCTTACCCAACCTCCCACCCCCCTCCCCTCTAAAAACCCTCAGTTTGCTTCTCAGAGTCCACAGTCTCTCATGGTTTGTCTCTCCCTCCAATTTCCCCCAACTCACTTCTCTCTGTCTCCCCCATGTCCTCCATGTTATTATTTATGCTCCACAAGTAAGTGAAACCACATGATAACTGACTCTCTGCTTGACTTATTTCACTCACCATAATCTCTTCCAGTTCCATCCATGTTGATACAAAAGTCGGGTATTCATCCTTTCTGATGGAGGCATAATACCCCATAGTGTATATGGACCACATCTTCTTTATCCATTCATCTGTTGAAGGGCATCTTGGTTCTTTCCACAGTTTAGCGACTGTGGCCATTGTTGCTGGTTTTCTTAAGCCAAAAAGACCTCTCTTTCCCTCCCTTTTTCAAGCTGGTTTTTGAGTGGCTGGTTACTTTTCCTGCATTTTACAAGCCCTCAAAAGTCTATACAACTAATTTTTCAAAAGAAGTAACCTCTCTGTCTACAATCTATCCATACAACAAGCAGTCACTGAGCACCCTGGATTTGCAAAGGCTTCTTGTTAGGGCCAAGGATGAGGAGTAAAATGTGGGTATAAAATATTGTGGCTCAGTGGGTTAAAGCCTCTGCCTTCAGCTCAGGTCATGATCCCAGGATGCTGGGATCGAATCCCACATCGGGCTCTCTGCTCAGCAGGGAGCCTGCTTCCTCCTCTCTCTGCCTGTCTTTCTGCCTACCTATGATCTCTGTCTGTCAAATAAATAAATAAAATCTTTTAAAAAAATATTGTCCCTATCCTCAGAGGGTATAAAATACATTTAGAAAGAGGACAAATCCACAAAGATTTAAGTAACAATTCCTAATAGTCCATGTGCTGGAGGACTGGCAGACAAGAAGAGCTGCAAGGGTTCAGAGGAAGAGAGGCAGCCCAGTCAGGAAGGGTGGGGCTGAGCTGGCCTAAGAGACCAGGAGTGGGGCAGAGAATATCATTCAGGTGCTTAGGTCTGAGAAAACTCTAGGACAGAGTCCAAAGATCAAGGTTTCTGTAGGAAACAGTTTGCAAAGGAATGGACAGCAGAAGGGTGGGAAGACAGAGTGGGGGAATTCAAAGCTGCCCTCAAAGGTCAGGTTTGGTTTCTCTCTCTCTCTCTCTCTCTCTCACACACACACACACACACAGTGTCACTCAATGGAGCAGCACCTTTCATTTTTTCCTCTTTTTTGCTCTTCTCTGCATCTCCTTCCAGGGAAACTCAAGACCTAACACAAAGCTTCCCTTGCTTGTCTATAAGTGCGAGTCATGCCTAGCTTTCTTTTTGAGTCAGAGTTCTTGGGAGTGTAGGATTTTAGATTTGGGACATATTAGGGAGTAGTTAGTGCTGGAAAGGGAGGGCAAAATTCAGTGAATTCTAGATTGTTCTAGAAAGAAAATCCTAGAGATGCCACATTTCTTGGGGATTCTCATTCCCAAGTTAGACAGGTCACTTTGGACAGAAATGGAATGGAGCTTTGATAAACTAATTAAAGTCAGATCCCATGGGAGATGTGGCTCTAAGTAACCTCAAACCGTAGACCGAGTCCTAGTCATTTCCAGACCCTTTTTGGTATAATAAAACAGCACCCCAACTGAGGATTCAGTGGGCCACTGTAGACCCCTCTACGTGATACTGACACATAACCCCTTCTCCTTTCACCAGAAGTCTTGGATCCCCCCAGAGAACGGGTCACCAGAGCAGCAAATGAGGGACTGTACCCCAGCCCATCTTCACAACCATGAAAAAGCCACCCTCATTTTTCTGACATCACCTGAGTGTCCCCTCTCTACCAGTGACTGGATTTTCTGGACTCACCTGAATGAAGATATATTCATCCTGAACAACCAGGGAACTGATGTCAATGGAGCGGGCAAAAGGCCCACTGCGAGTGGTCTCGGCACATTCCTGGATCCTGCAGGTGAGGTAGTGAGCATCTGAAACAGGAGAGCAACACTTAGACACAAGGGCACATGGGGACAAAGTTCTCATCAGCACCCAAGGCTCTACCTCACAGGAAAGCAATGATGCAGTTTAAAACAACAAGATTTCATTCATGTTCACATGAGTTATAATTTTAAAAATGGCAATATCTAGATGAGGCAGTGGAGTGGGGAAAGGGTTAATTTTACATCCTACTGGCAAAAGGGTAAACTGGTGTAGTTTTTTTGGAGAACAAATTGGAAATATCTATCAGAATTTTAAATGTGCATATCTTATACCACCAATTCTAAAGCAAGCAATGTCTTTTATAGAAATACTAATATATTTTCCCAAAGAGTCAAGGGCAAAGATGTTCATTTCAGCATTGTTCACAGCAGTGAAAATTCAGAAACAGGCTAAATGTCCCTGAACATTTCAAGAAAGCAAGGTAAACATATTATAGAGGGCTAGCTGCAATTAAAAGAATTAGACAGAAACACATTCACATGCTGATTTCTCTAACCTTTGACAAAGTATTTGCCAATATGATAGCATGATAGAACTCAAGTCCCCAAAAAGGTTTGTCTTTATAAATGTATAGGTTTGTCCCATAGTGCATAGAAAAAAGGTGGGTTTTTTTGAAAGATTTTATCTATCGATCTATCTATCTATCTATCTACCTATTTGAGAGAGAGATATTGGGGGAAAAGCAGAGGGAGAGAATCTCAAGCAGACTCCACGCTGAGCACGGAGCCCAATTAAGGACTCAATCCCACAACCCCAAGATCATGACCTAAGCTTAAATCAAGAGTCAGGTGCCTAACCCACTGAGCTACCACCCAGGTGCTCCTGTGCATAGTAGAAAGTTTTAAAGGAATCCATTAAAAATTAGCTATGATTACTTGTGGAGGAAAAGAAAGGACTTGAGGAGGTAGTGTTGAAGTGGGACATTTGCTTTTTATATTATATACACCTTTATGATTTTTACAGCAAGAATGTATTCACCTATTACTTGCATAAAATCTATAAAACTTGTATGATTATTTGTCAAATCTTCTGAAAATCTCAGCAGGAGAACAGCCCCTCAAGCAACCTAGGAACATGATAGCAGAAGCTGTAACTGAATGGGAACAATCTTTGACTATAAAATGGGTTTTGATTCTGACAACAGGGCCATCCCAGAAAGGCACTCCACTCAGTTATTTGCTCCTTAAGGAAGAACTACAGGTAAGTCTCTGTGAAGACACCTGTGTGTACACTGGCTTTTAAAATAGTTTTATAGTAAACGGCCAAAATTAAAAGTTAGGAATCATGTTAGTATTAAAAGCAGGGAGGTCTTCATTATCACCTAAAACCATGTTCATTACTATATGCATCCCAAGCGACTGTTCCCTGGGATGTGTGCCCAGGTGTGCCCAGGTGTCATGAGCTACATCGGAGGGGGCTCAGGGACAGCAGAGATAAAGGCAAAAGGCTTAACTAAGCAAAAATTTGTGACAATTGAGTTTAAACCATGAGTACACTTTAAATGATCCCTGTTGATCTTTAACTAATTAATTTACTGGTGGTTTCACTGCATCTTTCCTGTGTGCACACAATATCCTGGGGTTACTCAGTATTGGGAATACAGCGGTGAGCAAGACAGGGGCCACTGCTGACTCAGAGGGGGCTCACCACATCACCTGTCGCCAGCTGTTACACACATTCGTTTATACGGATGGTGCTGATTTAACAAGGAAACATATTTGGGTAAGAAATGAATTTATTATGGGCTACATTGTGACTTTCTGAGCATCCAGAGATGAATACAGTCTATTTTTGTTGGTATTTTTACTCGGATCACATCAAACATCCACCTCCTTCTCTCTGTCCACGTTCATATCCCCTGCCCACGAGCGCAAGCCTCTTCATTTTACTTTCCTCCACATGCCATATACTCCCGGCGGTTCCTAGCCCTGACAATTCTGCCCTGAAGTGCTTCCAGAGTCTCTCCCCTTCTCTCCACAAGCCCTGCTGCTTGCCTGGGACAAGGCCTCCTCATTCGTGTGGCCCCGTTGCACCTGTCTCACGACTAGCCTGCATGTGTGTGACAGACTGGAAACCGGACAGGCTCGAGGCAAGGAGCCAGCATCATCTCTTAAACCCGAACCTGAGCTCATCTCTCCTGGATTCCAACAGTTCTGAGGGCCCCGGGACAAAGCCAGATATCTTGCTATAGAACGGAAGGCTTTTTACAAGAAGCCTAATAAAATCAGAGGCCTGAGCAGCCAGACAAATCATGTGTAGGAATAAAATGAGCTGGATGAATATGACAGATGGCAGCTGGCGCACGGCCTCGGTGTCAGGGGTCACTGAGGAGCGCTGGCGACTGCAGCAAAATGGCCAGCACAGACTCTTGAAGGAGAAGCGGCTGCTCAGTATCCGTGTATTGTTGACACACAGGAATAAGACAATCTGTGTTTTATAAATCTAACTGGCCTTATTTTTTTAAGGTGAAATTGCCTGATTTAAGAAAAAAACAAAAACGGACAGCTGGGGCACCTGGGTGGCTCAGCTGGTTAAGTGTCCCACTCCGGCTTTTGGCTGAGGCCATGATCTCAGGGTTGTGGGATGATCAAACCCCACACCTTGCTCAGTGCAGAGTTGGCTTGTCCCTCTCTCTCTGCTCCTCCCCAGATCGTGTGCACTTGCTCTCTCTCACTTTCTTTCTCTCTCAAACAAATAACATCTTAAAAAAATGAATAGCTATTTTAAATTAAAACAGGGTGCAGGTCAAACTCCAGAAAGCCAAACAAAACAAGCTGCCACAGGAGCCACTCATTCCCCATCTCTATCTGTAATTTTGTTCCTACCTACCTCTCCAGAGAAGAGACAGACCCTCTCCCCACCTTCCCTGACGTGTTAGCAAGACCAGCTTGTTCGCCATTCTGTAAGTACAGCCTGCCCGTGCCTTCCTCTTTGTCTCCGTTCACAGAAAGAGCCAGGAGTGGCCTGGCTTTCCACTTCTGGCTGAGAGGACAAAGGAAGGCAAGGAGCCCAGGCTGGGCAGGGCAGCCCATTGCCTGCCCACCAGGAATACTCTTGGACCCACAAAGCCATGGTAATTTTCTCCTAGAATAAGGCACTAAAACCCAGCAAAAAGCTATAGTAAACACATATGAGGAAACCACAAGTGTTGACATGACAACCTGCTTCATTCTTGCCAGCCAACGTCTCAGAAAGCTCCTTACACCACGAATCAAAGGTACACACAGGAAGACATCTGCTTGTCCCCACCCCCCCACGACAGGCTCATTTCCCATCTATTTACTATTCACTTTGAAAAAAAAAGAACCAAGTGTATTCAAGGCCACCCCAAACAAAATCAAAACCTACCTAAACCTTGGCCCACAGCAAGTGAGCTATGGTGCCAAACTCATCTTACTTCTTGGCTCTCCCCCTGCTTGCTACTGCCCAGCATGAAACGAAAGGTCCAATTTAACAGGAAAGCAACTCTAAAATGAATTTTTCAAATCCACTTAAAATTCAGAGGCCTTGCAGTCTTTAGCTGGACTCAGAAGTCTCAATGCTTTTATTTTTCAAAACACAGAGACATGATAATAAGCATAATGGCACCCACTGCCTGGTGAGAACCCAGAATGTGGGGGATGGGGAGAGTAAATTATCAGGTAGACCTGGCCACCAGATGGAAGTGATTGAGGGTGACAAGGGACTATGGGTGTCAAAGGTGAGGAGGGGACACCAAGACCCTCACATTTGTGAAAGTTCTCAAATTTGGGCTTTGGACATTATCCTGATATGAGGCCAGATACAGTCACGGACATTCAAAGATGAAACTGAAAGATACTTGTCATTTAACTTGAATCCCAAACTAGGCTTCTAACACTTGTGGCCTTTTCATTTGCTTTTAGTAAAAACACCAGATGCATGATAAAATGACAGAAGGCCAGATCTCTTGACCATAGTGTGATGTTTCAGAGCAAGGCTTCTGAAGTTAGAATGGGCTGAGTTCAAGCCCTGAACCTGCTTCTTGTTGGTCACCATTGACTAAGTAGCACAGCTCTTCACAAGACAACATTTGCCTCCAAGAACTGTCGTCATGATTAAATAAGATCATGTAAGAAAAATGCTTAGCACATTGTTGGATACATTTTAAAAGATTAATGAATGTTATCCCTTTGTTACTATGAAAAGAGAAGGAAATTTAACACTCGGCATCTCTCAGACCTTCAAATAATAACAGGCAAGGTTCTGTTTGACTATGGAGAATCAAAAGGCCATATTACAGGTTGTATTAGGAAAGTCATATTCCAAAACTATATCACTGTTTAATTTCTTGAAGTACTTTGGGTGTGCAGATAAGAAAAAGACAAAAACAAAAACATGTCTGAGCTCAAGTAACCAAGGAGTTAAAGGAGGAAGCAGCCTTTGTGTTCAGCTAAGATGGAGAAGTATAGTACATGAGAAGGGAATTCCTGGAAAGGGAGTAAAAACTACACATGGTCTTTTAGGTAGGCAAAGCTTATGGAAAGCACTATATAATCACATGTTAATGGATTAACTTTGACTAATCCATATTCTCGAACTTTTATTTTCTATCCTTTCCTTTGAAATGTTTTCAAATGAAAAACTAGAAAGACCAGATTGAATGAAGAACTCATTTGGATACCTCTGCAAGAAAATTAGAGAGTGATTTCCCCAGTGGTTGAGAGTCAATCATTACCCTGATGATTAATGTATTTCTAAATGTCAGATGTCTTCCTAGTGTGTCTCGAAGAGCTGGTGTATTCACTGCTCCACTTACAAGAGTTAAAAGTCAAAGGCTTTGTTCCCTACAAACGAATAGAGGGATATACTCAGTAACTTTAGAAATATCTGGCCCTGCTGGAACTAGCTCTAGCACTGGAAGACACTTTAGGGATGGTGCGACTGTCTCCCTAGTGCATCCAGTCTTCATGCCTTCCCACGTAGCAGATGCTGAGCCAAAGGTCTCACATAGTGAGAAGAGGTGGTCTTTGATTCATTCCTTTTTGTAATGGGTCAAGGTGTACATGAAACTTCAGGTGTCAGGCAGTCCCTGAAGTTCCAGGAAGCAGAGAACATTCTCAGAAGAATCCCACACCAGTGAAGGAAACAGAATATTCACAAGTGAACATTGTCTTGGGGTCTGCATTGGACAGAGGAAGATCTGAGAACATGTACAGAGAATATGCACAGAGAGAATGAAGGAGATAATCTGGCATCTTTCACCTTCTTTTCTTCCTAAGGAGCTATATTTTTGCCAGGAGTTCTATAAGGCCAAGGGAGGCAGCCTCAAACTTCACCCAACCAGCAAGGCAAACTTCTCAACCATTTACATCCAGCATTTCTCTCTGTCAAACTTTTCTAAAAGGGTCACCTCCTTAGAAGCATGAATAGTCTTAATCATCTTTGTTTGTCTCCTAAGCTAACTTTATAAAACCCCAATAAATGCTAGTTAATTGAATTGAATTACATTAAAAACCTAAACTTTTTTGTTATGTTGAATGATACTGTGACTTGTGGTGATGATTTACCTTTGAGATTACTAAATATTCAAATTCTCCTAGCCATCTTGCCTCTTACCACTTCAGAGAAAACTTCCCATGAATCACTCAACTTCCATCCCTTTGGGTAATACACATTTTGTCAAAATTTGAATAAGTGCATTAAAATTATGGACAAAAGCAAATCAGCTCCTCAGGTCTTCTCTTAGAGAAATACTCAGGCGCTATTTATTTTGAATAATAACATTAACTCTCTGATGCAAATAAGAACAAACAAACAGATTCCAGGAAACTTTGAAAAGTCACTTAGCTGCCATAAGCCTCTTTTTCCTTCATTGAGGAGCGGGGCTAACCTGTGTGCAGGACATCCACACTCCTGCAAATGCCTATATGGTTCTTGAGACATGGTAGGTACCAAAAACAAAATCAATGAATCAAAAAAGGTAGTTTTCATTCCTGCCTATTGTGCTTATGGATCTAGAGTTTTTGCGAAACTTCTAATTGCCCAAAGAACCCTAGTGTCTCCTGCTTTCTTAAGGCGCAGGGGAGATCTGGGAGTTATAGATATTTACAAATCACAATGATCTTGAATATCTTAGGATTCCTGATATGGCATTCAGGGGACATTCTATTCCAATTGCCAAATAAACTGACCTTGACTGAATATGATGACTAGATGATGATGACAGAGATGATGAAAATGATGATAATGACAGGGACGATGAAATGATGTTGATAATGATGACTGGATGATGACAAATGATGATGATAATGATGACAGTGATGATGATGGTGATGGCAATAATGACAAAGATGATGCCAATGGTGACCATGATGAGGATGATGGTGATAACACTGACAATGATGACAACTAGGTGATGACAGTGACAATGATGATGACTAGATGATGACAGTGATGTAATGATAACAATAATTATGGCAGTGACAATGATTGTGATGACACTGATGACAGATATGATAAAAATGATGACAGATGATGACAATGTGACGATAATGAGGATGATGATGACAGTGATGCTGACGACTAGATGATGACAGGGATGACAATGATGATGGCAGTGATGATAGTGATGATGACAATGATGATAATGAGAGCAACAATGATAGTGATGATGACAATGACGAAGACAGATATGATAACAGTGACAATGGTGATGACAATGATGACATAGATGATGCCAATGTGGCAATAATGAGGATGATGCAGATGATAGTAATGATGATGACTAGATGATGACAGAGATGACGATGACGATAATGATGATACTGATGATAATGGTGACGATGATGACAGATGATGACAGTGACGATGACACTGATGGTAATGGTGACAATGATGATGACAGATGACAGTGACGATGACTATGATGATAAAGACAACAATGATGATGAAGAAAACAAGAACTAATATTTTTGAATGCTCGCTCTGTCTTGCAGTATTGCAGGAGCTACATGTATTAACTGATTCAATTGTGGCAACAATCCCATAAGGAGTTGAAATTTTTACCATCCCCATTTAATAGATGAGTAAACTGAGAAACAACAATTAAGTGATTTGCCTGAATTCCACAGTTTCCACAAAATGACAGAGCTCGGATTGATACACAGGCATACTGACAACAGAACAAATGATCCCAACCATTATGTATTTGAACCAAAAAAAATCAGTCTGGGATGCCTGAGTGGCTCAGTCAGTTAAGCATCTGCCTTCAGCTCAGGTCATGATCCCAGGGTCCTGGAATTGAGTCCCACATCAGGCACCTTGCTCAGTGGAGAGCCTGCTTCTCCCTCTGCCTGCTGTTCCCCTGGGGTTGTGCCTGCTCGTTCTTTCTCTCATTACACATTTTATTTTATTATTTTTAGAACACCAAAATTCCTTACCATCAAGGATGGTATGTGAGGAGGATTTCATTATAAAATGATTAATTTTTAATTATTATCTTATGTGGGGCACCTGGGTGGCCTGGTTGTTAAGTGCCTGCCTTCGGTTCATGTCATGATCCCAGGGTCCTGGGATCGAACCTTGCATCAGGCTCCTTGTTCAGTGGGAAGCCTGCTTCTCCCTCTCCTACTCTCCCTTCTTCTATTCCCTCTCTCTCTCTCTCTGTCTCTGTCAAGTATATAAGCAAAATCTTTTTAAAAATATTTTTTTGAAAATAAATAAATAAATATCTTATGTTAGTCACCATATAGTACATTGTTAGATTTGATGTAGTGTTCTATGATTCATTGGTTGTGTATAAAAGCCAGTGCTCCATGCAATTCGTGCCCTCCTTAATACCCATCACTGAGCTAATCCATTCCTCCGCCCTCCTCCCCTCTAAAACCCTCAGTTTGTTTCCTGGAATCCACAGTCTCTCATGGTTCATCTCCCCTCTAATTGCCACCTCCTCATTTTTCACTTCCTTCTCCTCATCTCCATGCTATTCCTTATGTTCCACAAATAAGGGAAACCATATGATAATTGACATTCTCTGCTGACTTACTTCACTTAGCATAATCTCCTCCAGTCCCATCCATGTTGATGCAAATGTTCAGTATTCATCCTTTCTGATGGCTGAGTAATATTCCATTGTATATATGGATAATATCTTCTTTATCCATTTGTCTGTTGAAGGGCATTCAGCTCCTTCCACAGTTTGGCTACAGTAGACATTGCTACTATGAACACTGGGGTGCATGGGGCCCTTTTTTTCACTACATCTGTATCGTTGGGGTAAATACCCAGTAGTGCAATTTCTGGATCATAGGGTAGCTCTATTTTTATCTTTCTAAGGCACCTCCACACTGTTTTCCAAAGTAGCTGTACCAAAAACAGTGTAAGAGGGTTCCCCTTTCTCCACAACCTCTCCAATATTTATTGTTTCTTGCCTTGTCAATTTTTGCCATTCTAACTGGTGTAAGGGGGTATCTCAATGTGGTTTTCATTTGAATTTCCCTGATGGCTAATGATGTTGATCATTTTTTCATGTGTCTGTTAGCCATTTGTATGTCTTCTTTGGAGAAGTGTCTGTTCATGTCTTCTGCTCCTTTTTTGACTTGGTTATCTGTTTTTTGGGAGTTGAGTTTGAGAAGTTCTTTCTAGATCCTGGATATCAGCACTTTATCGGTAGTATAATTTGCAAATATCTTCTCCCTTCCATGGGTTGCCTCTTTGTTTTGTTGACTGTTTCCTTTGCTGTGCAGAAGGTTTTTTATCTTGATGAAGTTCCAAACGTTCATTTTCACTGTTGTTTCCCAAGCCTTTGGAGACATGTCTTGAAAGAAGTTGCTGTGGCTCATGTCAAAGAGGTTTCTGCCTATGTTCTCCTCTGGGATTTTGATGGATTCCTGTTTCACATTGAGGTCCCTCATCCATTTAGAGTTTAATTTTGTTTCATTCTTCTGTATATAGCTGTCCAATTTTCCCAGCACCATTTATTAAAGAGACTGTCTTTTTTTCCACTGGATATTTTTCCCGATTTGTAGAAGATTAGCTGACCATAACGTTGAGGAGTGTTCATATTTGGGCTCTCTATTCTGTTCCATTGATCTATGTCTGTTGTTGTGCCAGTACCATGCTGTCTTGGTGATCACAGCTTTGTAATATAGCTTGAAACCAGGCAACATGATGCCCCCAGCTTTGTTTTTCTTTTTCAGCATTTCCTTGGTGATTCAGAGTCTTTTCTCATTCCATACAAATTTTAGGATTGTTTGTTCCAGCACTTCGAAAAATGCTGATGGTATTTTGATTGGGATGGTGCTGAAAGATCGCTCTGGGCAGCATAGACATTTTAACAATGTGTATTCTTCTAATCCATGAGCATGGAATGCTTTTCCACCTTTTTGTGTCCTCTTCAATTTCTTTCATAAGTTTTCTGTATTTTCTAGAGTAGAGATCCTTTACCTCTTTGGTTAGATTTATGCCAAGGAATCTTACGGGTTTTGGTGCTATTGCAAATGAAATCAATTCCCTAATTCCTCTTTCTACAGTTACATTGTTAGTGTATAGGAAAGCTACTGATTTCTGTGCATTGATTTTGTATCCTGCCACATTACTGAGTTACTGTATGAGTTTCAGTAATTTGGGAAGTGAGACTTTTGGGTTTTCCACATAAAGTGTCATGTCATCTCCAAAGAGAGAGTTTGACTTCTTCATTGCCAATTTGAATACATTTTATTTCTTTCTCTTGTCTGATTGCTGTTGCTAAGACTTCCATCACTATATTGAACAATAGTGGGAGACTGGGCATCCTTGTTAACTGATCTTGTCATCGTGATCTTAATGGGGAAGGCTCTCAGCTTTTCCCATTGATTATGATATTCGTTGTGGGTTTTTCATAGATGGATTTTATGAAGTTGAGGAATGTTCCCCTGATCCCTGCACTTTGAAGAGTTATAAGGAGGAAAGGATGCTGTATTTTGTCAAATGCTTTTTCTGCATCAATTGAGAGAATCATGTGGTTCTTCTCTCTTCTCTTATTGATTTGTTCTATCGCATTGATTGATTTGCAAATGTTAAACCACCCTTGCATCTCAGGGATAAATCCCACCTGGTCATGGTGGATAATCTTTTTAATGTACTGTTGGATCCTACTGGCTAGGATCTTGTTGAGAACTTTGGCACCCATGTTCATCAGGGATATTGGTCTGAAATGCTCCTTTTAGATGGAGTCTTTGCCTGGTTTTGGGATCCAGGTAATGCTGGCTCATAGAATGAGTTTGGAAGTTTCCCATCTGTTTCTATTTTTTTGAAACAGCTTCAGGAGAATAGGTATTATTTCTTCTTTGCGTGTTTAGTAGAATTCCCCCAGGGAATCCATCAGGCCCTGGACTCTTGGGTTTTTTGGAGGTTTTTTGATCACTGTCTCAATCTCATTACTGGTCATTGCTCTATTCAGGTTGTCAATTTATTCCTGTTTCAGTCTTGGTAGTTTATAGGTTTACAAGAATTCATCCATTTCTTCTAGATTGCTTAATTTACTGGCATAGAGTTGTTGATAATAATATCTAATAATTATTTCTATTTCTTTGGTGTTAGTTGTGATCTCTCTCCTTCTATTCATAATTTTATTAATTTGGATCCTTTCTCTTTTCTTTTGGATAAGTCTGGCCAGTGGTTTACTGATCTTATTAATTCTTTCAAAGAACCAGCTTCTAGTTTTGTTGATGTGTTCTACTATATTTTTGGTTTCTAGTTCATTGATCTCTGCTCTAATCTAAAATATTTCCCTTTTTGTGCATGAGTGAGGCTTAAATTTGTTGTTGATTCTCCAGTTCTTTAAGGTGTAGAGATGATTTGGGATTTTTCTATGCTTTTGAGTGAGCTTTGGATGGTTATGTATTTCCCCCAAAGGACCTCCTTGGCCACATCCCATAGGTTTTGGCCCGATGTGTTTTCATTCTCAGTGGTTTCCATGATTTTTAAGTTCTTCTTTGACTTACTGGTTGACACAAACATTCTTGAGCAAGATGGTCTTTAGTTTCCAAGTGTTTGAATTTCTCCCATACTTTTTCTTGTGATTGAGCTCCAGTTTCAAAGCACTGTGGTCTGAGAATATGCAGGGAATAATCTCAATCTTTTGATATTGGTTGAGAACTGATTTGTGACCCAGTATGTAGTCTATTCCATGTGTACATGAGAAGAATGAATACTCTGTTGTTTTAAGGTGGAATGTTCTGTATATATCTCTGAAGTCCATCTGGTACAGTGTCTCAAAGCTCTTTTTTCTTTGTTGATTTTCTGCTGAGATGATCTGCCTATTGCCAAGAGTGGAGTGTTGAGGTGACCTAGCATATCAGCATATTATTATTAACATATCTCTTTATTTTGGTAACAGTTGGCTTATGTAGTTGGCTGCGCCCATATTGGGGGCATAGATGTTTACAACTGTTAGATCCTCTTATTGTATAGACCCTTTAAGAATGATATTGTGTCCTCCTGTATCTCTAACTACAGTCTTTAGCTTAAAAATCTAATTTGTCTTATATGAGAATTGCTACCCCAGCTTTCTTTTGAGGTCTGTTGGCATGAAAAATGGTCCTCTATCCCTTCATTTTCAGTCTGTATGTATCTTTAGGTTCAAAATGAGTCTCTTGTAAACAGCATATGGATAGGTCATGTCTTCTTATCCAATCTTCAACTCTGTTCCATTTCATGGAAGCATTTAGGTTATTCATATTGAGAGTGATTATTGATAGATATGATTTTATTGTCATCATGTTGCCTGTGAGGTCTTTGTTTCCATAGATTGTCTCTGTTAACTTCTGTTCTGTATCACCCTTGGGGTCTTTCTCCTTTTGTAGAACCCCCCCCCCTTAATATTTCTTGCAGGGCCAGCTTCATGGTCACATATTCTTTCAGTTTCTGCCAGTCTTGGAAGCTCCTTGTCACTCCACCATACTGAATGAAAACCTTGCTGAATAAAGTATCCTTGGCTACATGATCTTCTCATTTAGTACCCTGGATAGGTCTGACAATATTCTGATGTTCTTCCCTCTGTATGTAAGAAATCTCTTCTCCCTTACTGCTTTGAAGAATGTTTCCTTGGATCTAAGATTAGCAAATTGTACTCTTATATGTCTTGGCATTGGTCTGTTCTCATTGATCATGGGAGGGGTCCTCTCTACCTCTTGGACACAAATGTTTTTTTCCTTCCCCAGATTATGGAGGTTCTCAGCTACGATTTGCTAAAATGTACCTTCTAGACCTCTCTCTCCACCCCCTCAGAGATCCGAATAATTCTGATATCGGAATGTTTCCTTGAGTCACTAATCTCTCTCAGTTGGATTCCTTGGGTTTTAATTTGTTTTTCCCATGCCACCTCAGTTTCCTTCTTTTCTATCATCTTATTCTCTGGCTCACCGATTTGTTCTTCTGCCTCGTTTATCCTGACAATCAGAGTATCCAATTTAGACTGCATTTCATTCACAGCATTTTTAAGTTTGGCCTGATTAGATCTCATTTCTGCCCTTAAAGATTCCATATTGCCATTAATATTTTTCTCAAGCCTAGATATTGCCTTGATAATTGTTACTCTGAAGTCTATTTCTGACATCTTGGTTATACCCATACCCATTAGTTCTGTGGCAGAGGTCACATTTTCTGGTTCTTCCTTTTGCTGGGGGTTTCTCCTCTTAGTCATTCTGTTGAGGGGTGGTTGAGGCAATGTAGAGTCCATATTATTGACCACAACCCATGCAAGATGCACCTGCTTTATAGAGACCATCCACTTCTTGTTCTTCCAGTCTGTCTTCTGGGGAGGGGCCTGCTGCACTGTTACTTAGGCAACTCTGTTTGGGCCAAGTTGCCCTGCCCCCTGTGGTGGTGGTGGGGCGGGGGGTGGTTGAGATGGGCTCAGTGAAAACCAGTTTTGGTGGGCTTTTGTCCTCCAGTGGCTTTCCCTGGTGGCTTTCCATGTCCCTTCTGACAGAGCAGAAGTGACTATATCCAACACTCTGTCCCAGAATAGAGAGATCACAGTCTGCTCTTCACGGAGTTCTCCAGGCCACACTGTCTCTATATCTGTCTGTGCTGCTAAAACCCGCATCTTACTGGGTTCTGGACCCCACAGCAGCAGGATCCTTCCAGGTATAGGCACGTCTCTGCCCTTTGTGCTTCTAAAACCACCAGCCGCTGCTGGTTCACACACGTGCCCTTGTACCTTCAGGTTTCAGTCTGGGAGACTGCCCTAAAGTCCTTTCCCTGCCACTACCAGTCTGTGAGTCTATGCCCATTCCCTAGCATGGGAGGTTTTTGTGCTCCTACACAAGATCTGGGAGGCTCCTTCCCCATCTGTTTATCTTCTGATATCCACCTCTTTATAAGCCAATATTCTATGTGTCTAGAACCCAGAGTTTAGGCTGCAGAGTTAATAGTTTTGCCTTGTGCACCACATCCATTTGATTACTTATGACTCCCTGGGGTCTGTTAAGAAATACTGGGCTTTATCTTGGCTCAGTGAGAATGTGCAGTGATTGATTAATGACAGGTGATGATGACACCAGGACAAGAAATAGTGGCATTATGTACTCCAAATTTTGATTCTAGAAATTTCTAGGGGGCCTAGATGTCAAAAACTTTCTGTTTATATCCAGGTTCACTTATTATAGTGTCCCTATGATACATCCAAATGGTCTATGTTTGAGAATTTCTAATGAAGAAAAACTCATTACTTATATTGCAGCCCTTGCCATTCTGGGGTACTCTTTTTTTAAAGATTTTATTTACTTATTAATTAATTAATTTATAGAGCACAAGCAGGGGCAAAGGGAGACAGAAGATCTCCAGCAGACTCCATACTGAGGGTAGAGCCTAAGATGGGGCTTTATCTCACCACCCTGAGATCGGAGATCGTGGCCTGAGCTGAAATCAAGAGTTGGATACTTAACGGACTGAGCCACCCTGGAGTCCCTTGGGGTACTCTTAATTGTTGTTCTTTTGTTCACTGAACTGAGATATGCCTCACTGTAAATTTTACTCTACTAGTAACACCTTTGCTAGCTCATTGATGAAAAAACTAATACCTAATAAAAACACTTCTTATATTTGTTAGGATTTTTTTCAAATATATAAAGCACTGGAAGACAAAGGATCACAGAAAAAAAGAATGTTAAGAAAGTTCTCCAAGGTCAAACAGCTTCTAAATAACTGAGTTAATTCTCTAGCTCAACTCTTATGGCACCAAGCCAATGCTTTTTTAGTGACACCTAATTGTTTTTTGGTTGGAGGATACAGGGTGTGTGTGTGTGTGTGTGTGTGTTTGTGTCTGAGTGTATATTGAGGGTGGGAAGGAGAATTCACAAGGGAAATTCTGAGAAAAATGATTTACAGAAAACAATGGGATTAAAAGTCATTTGAATCCTGAATTGCATGGCAGCATGGGGTTTCACACTGCTATTAACCAAACTGGCTGGCTTTACCTTGTTTAAGCCCTGCCAGGGCAAGAGAGAATTCAATGGCTTCAGCATAATCTGGAAGTCTGACTCCCATAAAGAAGGGACAGGACTGGACTGGAGTGGAAATTCCTACATCAAAACAAGAACAGGGACCAGTTTACACTGGGTGTTCTCCGGTGTGTGGGAGCCAGGCTGACAGAGAGGATGCTCAATGTCACACATGGTACACAAGAGCCACCCTCTATCCTGTGGCACCAGCAGACCCTCCAGCCTAGAATAAGGCTGTACAACACACATACAATGTGAGTCACAAATAATCTTTCCTACAAAGTCAATAGAAGAGTGAAATTAATTGTAACATAGTTTATTTAACCCCAAATAGCCAAAATATGATTTCATCATATAATCAATATAAAAATTATTAATGGGTTATTTTCCATCCTTGTATTCATAGTATGTCTTTGAAACCTGGTGTGTGTTTTGCGTACACACCACATCTCAATCCAGACAGCGTGTTTCAAGTGCTCAGCAACCCCCTGTGATGATGTGGCTGCTACATTGGACAGGACAGATCCCTATCCCCTTTTCTACCACCCTCCTGGGAAAATCCAACTCATCTCCAGAGAGGGAGTTTCACCACAGCCTGTTCTGTGTGGCCCAAGGTCACTCCTCAACAGGGGGATAGCCTTCCTTTTGCTTCCTGTAGCACTTTCTTCAGGAGAATTAAGTCAAACAATCAGTGGCTTTAATCACATTAAATCATAATAACAATCTGTGTATCTATCTGTCTCTCCCCTCCACTGTGCACTTATCAGTCCTGATCATGTCCTATTCATTAGTGTATCCCCCACAGCTTAGCACAGCACAGTGCTGATCGGAGTGGGACCTACAGACCAGCAGTGGCACCTGGGAGCTTTTCAGAATATGGAATGTGTGTTTTAACAAGCTCTCCAGATGGCCATATAATACATGTTACATTTAGGGAAGCTCAGACCTAGTGTAGTGGTTTGCAGTCCTGCTTGCATTTTGGAGTCATCAGAACAATATTGTAAAAGGCCAATACCCAGGACCTTCTGTGTATGTGTGTGGTATATGTGTGTGCGTGTGTGGTGCATATACAGGTAAGTTCTCCAATGATTATAAATAATGCTAGGCTTTGACAACCACTGTCTTATACACATGTGAAAGTCCTCCATTTCACTGGACTGAATGTGAGATCTACGTTTCTATTCTCCCAGTCTGCTTGCTCTCAGCTATCCAGGAACTGCTGGGTCATTCAACTTTAGAATACAGACTTTGGGGGCAGAGACCAGGTCTTATTCCCTCTTTATATTTCTAGAAACCTATTTCATGACCAGCAACCAGTAGATGCCCAGTAAATATCGTATAAAGGAATTAGAAAGAAAAATGAATAAGTTAATCCTGTTTCATGTTAAAATGAAGGATCAGGAACCTCAACAATTTAGTTGCTTCCTGGAAATGCAGCCTCTCGGTGGAAAACCTGATATTGAGATCTACGTTTCTATTCTCCCAGTCTGCTTGCCTGTAAGTATCTGAAAGACCATTTCTCCCTGCTCCTCAAAAGGATAAACAAAATTTGCACACACGGTCCCCATGGAGACAGAGCTAGAGGGATGTAGTGCCTCCGGTGCCTTCTTCACCCCTCTGCCTCCAACTCCCACCCCTGGTCCAGGACCTTTCAACCCTCTCCCCGGGCGTGGAGAGTGTGCTCATTCCAGCACTCTGCCCAGGCCCACCTGCCTCTCTGGCAAGTAGAAAGCACAAGCTATCTCAGCAAGCACAGTGTCACCAGACAAGAGAAGACCTGGACACAGAGCTGGGAGTGACTAAGAAGTCTCTCTGACCAATGGGCCAACCCCAAGAAACAGGGTGCAGGATGCCATCTGGGCTCATCGAAGACGCCATTCTCTCATCGTGGTCAAGGAGGTCAGGCACGAGCCAGCCCCCTTCTGTCTCTGCCAGCACCACTCCTGAGTTAGAAGCCAAGTTACGCAGGATGGGGGACTAGGGAAACATAGCAAAGCCGCCTTATGCTCCCGAGACGGGGGCATAGAAGTGTTGGGAGAAACTTCTCAGAGCTGTGGTCTGAATAAGCTGAAATGGGTGCTTGCTTTTCATCTGTCAGCTGCTATGGCTTAAACATTAAACATGCAAACAGAAGAGGCAGAGAGAAAGAAACTTGAAGCAACCAGGTGGGACTGTCTAGTATAATCCATATCTAAGGTCACAGCTAAGAAATTATAATTGTACTATGAAAGCTATTTCATTATAAAGGTAGAAATGGCCTTCCGTGCTTGGCTGGGTACATTACCTACCCATTCCTTCATGGGACGACCCCAGCATATCTTTACTGGCCTTTTCTCCCTCCATCTCTGACAGCCACTGACTATAATCCACAACCTTGCACACACCACTGTTTATGCGTGAACTCTTGGCACATGTGAGTCTCTCCTCTCTATCTAGAATGCTCTGATAAATTCCTACTAATAATCTCTGAAGTGCCAGATCAAACACTCTGTCTTTCTGAGAAGGTGCCCCCAACTTTCTTAGACTATTAGCCATACTCCCATTTGTAACTGAACATATGTCCAACTCTATGAATGTTCCTGTCAGCTTGTGCTAGAATTACTCAAATGCTTATGTTTCCCCAGTCAGTCTACAAGCTCCATGAGGTGAAGATAATATCACATTCACCTCTATTCCCCCTCAGGGACCAGAATATGCAGATTTTAAATAAACACTGGTTGAATAAAAGAAGAAATAAATGGATCAAGAGACTAATTAACTAAGCAAAAAATGGTAGGAAGTTCTTTTTTGTATATACATTTTTTTTCTTGAAGATTTTAATTATTTGACAGAGAGAGAGAGAGCACAAGCAGGGGGAGAGGCAGACAGACTGGAGAGGGAGGAGCAGGCTCCCTGCTGACCTGGGAGACTGATGTGGGGCTTAATCCCAGGACCCTGGGATCACGAACTGAGCTAAAGGCAGCCACTTAACCGACGGAACCACCCAGGTGCCCCAAAAGGTAGGAAGTTCTACAAAAAAAGAAGTCAAGAACTGTGTGTTCTAGTTTTTCCTCATTATAGGTTATTTTAGTATTATTTTAAAATATTTATTTAAATAACCTTGATATCTAATATGGGGCTTGAACTCATGACCCAGAAATCAAGAATTGCATGCTTTTTCAACTAAACCAGTCACGCATCCTCCCTTTTTTCTTAAATATTTATTTTAGTATTTTTTTTAACACCAACTTCCTTCAATTTATGCACAGTAATTTTTTTGGTATACAGTTCTTAAGTTTTACCAGATATATGGATTTATGTGACCACCACAGTCAGGATGCCAAATATTTACATCACCCTGAAAAAATCCCCTCATGGTGCTTTCTTGGGAAATACTCCTCTCACCAGGGAAACCAATAATCTATTTCTCCATCACTACAGTTTTGCCTTTCCCATATGATCATATAAATGGAATCATACAGTATGCAAGCTTTTGAGACTGGCGTATTTCATTCAATATAATGCCTCTGAAATTCATCTATTTTCTTTTACAGATGTCTGACAGCTTGCGTATCCAGCCACCCATTCAAGGATATTTAAGGATGCTTAGGTTGTTCCAGTTTTAGGTGATTATTAAGTCTGCTACAGACTTGTGTGTACAGGTTTTTGTGTGATTATAACATTTTCCTAGGGTAAATACACAGGAGTGAGATTGCTGAATCATAAGGTAACTTTATAAGAAATTGCCAAAATGTTTTGCCAGAGTGATTGTACTATTTTGTATCCCCACCAGGAATATATAAGAGCTCCAAGAGCTTTCCATCCTTGCCAGCACTTGGTATTACCAATCATGCTATTTTAGCAGTTCCAATAGGTATGTAATGATATCTCATTATGGTTTTAATTTCCATTTCCCTAACATCTAATGAAGTTGAACATCATTTCATGTGCTTACTTGTCATTCTTGGATCCTCTTTGGTAAGTGGTCTCTTCAAACTTTTGCCCATTTTTAAAAAATTGGTTGTTTCCTATTGCTGTTTTGAAAGTCCCCTATATATTCCAAGACAAGTCTCTTGTTAAATATATAATCTGCAAATATTTTCTTCTAGTGTCTTCACTGTGTCTTCAGCAGAGTAAATGTTTTTTAATTTGGATGAAGTCCATTTATCAATTCTTTATTTTGTCAACTTTGCTCTTGATGCCAACCCACGGCTGTGGAGATTTTCTCCTGTTTTTTCTTATATGTTTTATAATTTTATATTTTATATTTAGAAATATCTATTTTTTAGTTAAATTTGTATAAGTTGTGAATCACAGGTTGAAGTTCACTTTTCCCCCATATGACTATCCAATTTTTTCAATACCATTTGTTAAAAATTACATCCTTTCTCCACTGAATTTGTTGTCTCCTGCCACTTTGCTCAACCTACTTATTAGTTTAAGGAGTTTTTTATTTTTGTAGATTTCTTGGGATATTCTACATAGACAATTATGTCAATGAGGATAAGAAGAGTTTTAATTTTTCCTTTGCAATCTATATGAAATGCATTTGCATTTCATTTTTCTTCCTTTATTGCACAGGCTTGGACTTTTGGCATGATGTTGAATATGTGTGGTAAGACTAAATAAACATCTTTCCTTCTTCCTTTTCTTATATGGAAAGCATGCAGTATATCATCATTAAATAGGATGTTAATTGTAGGTCTTTGGTAGACATCTTTTGTTGGAGTTTCCTTTCTATTTCTAGTGTATTAAGAGTTTTGTGCTTTAGTTTTTATTCTGTCACTAGCTAGTTGCATGAATTTGGGCAAATCTCAGTTCAGACTACCACATCCGAAAAAAAGAAGGAAATAAAATACACGCCATGCCTTTTTGTGATGATTAAAAGATGAAAATGTGTGTGTATGTGTGAGTTTATAAGTAAGAAAGCTCTCACCACATACCACAAACGAAAGGCATCATGCATTTCATTAGGATATGTAAAATAGTGTCTCCAGGTTAATGCAGTCTTCTTACATGCATCTCTAAATAAACATGGGTTAGAGCCAACTCACAAAGTTGAGAGAAGATTAACTATTGAAAAACTGATTTTAAAAAACCTAGAAAATGGAACATAACTAATATATACTATAATTTAACTTAAGTGTGGCATATGACTTTTATCCCTGTTTTAGTTCTGTCTGCTTTCTTTGATTCTTGACAATAGGCCGGAAGCTATTCTATGTGTTTTACATTTTTAATCTCATAAAATTTTTCAGCAGTCCTGCACCACAGGCCTTATCCAAATTTGGATCAGAATTCTTAAACTTTCAGAAAATAGGTTTAAGCTTAATGTAAGAAATTAGCTTAATAAAACAAAACATGGGAGCTGTCCAGCAGGAGAGAAAAGGATGTGTCTAATTAAGCCTGAAGTCAGGGAACCTGAGGACACACTGTCAGAAGTTTTCAGGGAAGGGATTCCTATACTAGGTAGGAGGTCAGACAATCCTATGAAGTATTACCAACTCTAAAATACTATAGCCAGCACAGATCACATATAAGGCATAAACAAGTTTGACATGGGAAGCAATGCCAAGGCAGAAATCATACCAAAAACTGACCAGGGGGTCATCTGAGAGCTACTATCTGCTCTCCTGCTGCTGTCCTGGCTTGTTCCTTCATACCCCTACATCTCACTCTTCCCCTGGTTTCTCTCTCAGCAGTAAGAGTCAGATCATATAATTTTGGGTCCAAGTTTTACCACCCTTATGATCAGTGAATTTGAATATGTGGTATATTTTCCTAAGTCTTTTTTTTTTTTTTTTAAGATTTATGTATTTATTTGAGAGAGAGAAAGAGAACGTGCATACAAGTAGGAGGGGCAGAGGGAGAAGGAGAGAGAGAATCTCAAGCAGACTGCAGGCTGAGTGCAGAGCCCTATATAGGGCTTGATCTCGTGTCCCTGAGATCAAGGCCTGAGGCAAAACTAAGAGTCAGACACCTAACTGACTAAACCAGCCAGGTGCCCCATTTTCCTAAGCCTTAAATAGCTCTTCTGTTAAAAAAAAAATCTATTTTTAAGAGTGTGGACCACCCCTCATTCTTGCCTGCTTCAGAGACTTACATTTATTCAAGAACCAAATAAGACCAATTAAAACACACGTGTGTGCGCGCACACACACACAGAGTACAGAGAAAGATAAAAATCAAGTACTCAGCAGAATGTCAGACATACAGTACCAATGTGACTATCTTCTAAGTCTTTTAGAAATAAAAACAGAGCAAATGAAATATTCCTCAAAATGCATATTTCTGGCAGGTACCTGTGTTTGGTATCAAAAACAGTAGATTTCTCATGGACAAAGCCATGTGGTTTTACTTAAAGTATTCTGAAGGATCCCCAACATCCACAGCCAAGTCAAAACGGAACTCCCTAACATCTTTACATTTTATAATTTCTATAACATCTTCCACTTGGTCAGCCTATAACTCTCTGAGGTGGGAAGGGCAAGGCTGAGTATTTTCAAACAAAGGAGGGATTTAGCACAGAGATGAGAGGGAGTTCCCCAGACCCCATGTCTAGTGGGTGACAGAACCCAAGACCCCAACTCCCAAGCAGAGGCCTGTGCTGCTGCATTCCTCCATCACTACTATTTCTATAGATTATTTGGCTCTATTGTTGATCTATGTTAATTATATTTTTATCTATTTCATATAGATTATACATTTTCACATATATCATGTATGTTTAAATTGACTTTAAGCTGGTTTTTCCTGGGTAGGGAAGAGCCTTATAATAATATGATCAACTCTGGGGAGAATAAAATGCTTAAAGCAGTGCAAAATGATATACTATCAGTAAAAATCAGTGTCAGATGTATACAGGTACACAATGTACAAAGGGGTTACGTGTTCAAGATCCTGGGATTCTACTGCTTGTTTGTAGGGACAATAAAGCTTTGCTCACTACTGTATTTTCAGGGCCTAGAACAATGCCTGGCACATAGTAGTCTGTCCATACATATTTGTGGAATGAATGAATAAACAGTTTGGAAAATAATTTCCCAGTGACTTTTTCTGGTAAGCTTGATTATTTGAAAGGTTCATTTTTAAAGCCGGCAGCCCCTGCAATTCGTTGTATGAATGCAAAGTACCATGATGAGCTATGGACAGTCCTATCCGAATTACACTGAAGATGCCAGGAAATTACTAACAGGAGGCTCAAAATTCATCACATTAACTCACATCCCCAGAAAATTCATTCCTGAGGGTTTATTTCAATGAAACATCTCCCTTGGGACCAGAGGCCTCTCTCCCTACTCTGGGAAATAGGATGGATCTGGCAGTAATGGAGCTCAGGGCTTTTCATCTTCTCAAGCCATTAAAATGCAAATTGGGGGAGGAGAGGGACCTGCACACAGCTCTCCTCTGGCCTCACCCACGGCCTCAGCACTCACATCCATCGGTGGTCCGCACCTCCATGTGCACCAGGTCCGCTTCCTTATCCAATCCAGCCACCGACCTGGGGAAGGAAGGAGACACAGAAACTCAGTGACCACATGGATGGCAGATGGCAAAAGCGGGAAAGCATTCAGGGCTGACTATTACTCAGAAAGTCACTTTCTACAGAGGGGATCCATAGAGTATGGCCACTGGTGAGCCTAGCAGATACAGCTGTCACCTGCAACGCTCACAACTCAGGAGCCCTGGAATGGTGTCAGGGAGTTGGTGACTCTCTAAAAAAATAATCATGAAAGAGGACAGAGTCCATAGTAATATAGGTCCAAACATCTGGCCTTGCCTCTTCTTCAACACTAGGCACCTAAGAAGTTCTCTCTTCCCACCATCTTCCTTTTCCCCACAACTCCCACCGCCCACATCCTTCCTCCCCCAGGTCTTGCTGCACCTGACTCCTTCTAGTACACTGCCCCTCTCTGTCCTCCCACTGGGAGTGTGCTATTGCCCACTCTGTCCTGTCCTTTGGGGAGGGTGGTTTACACTCAATCCCAGCTGTTTGCCTCAGGGCGCTGTTGTCCTCTGAGTTCAATGCTGTCTCCCCTTCCTCCTGCCCCAGAAACAATGAATGTATGGTAAAAAACACTTAGAATCTGGTCTGACAAGAACAAAAATCTCCTAGGGATAAGGGTGGGAAAGCTTAAGGTCTATGGCTAATAGCCAAAAGAAGACAGGCTGAGAATCCTTAAAAACTAATTCTTGTAGGCCTCTGACCTTGCACACATAGAGCCCAGTCAGCCATCCCCCATGTGAGATATCCAGGCCAGAGGATGACCCAAAAAGTCAGCTAAAAGAGGCAACATAGACCTTAAAACATTCATGCACTAGAGAGATCCCATAATCTACTCTCTTAGCAAGCTTTTACAATCTATTTACTTTTATTTTAAATATTCTAAGATGGGGTTTCTGATTTTCCTATCTTCAGTAGGTAAGAAGTGGCAAGTCAGAATGAAAAGTAGAATTTAAACAGTGAGAGTCAACTGCTGATGCCCATACAGCAAGAACATAGAAAAACAGACCTAAGAACTCAAAACCCAATCTTCCACCCCATAAATCTCTACATTTCTCATTGGCACCAGGGCCATTACTATATTAGAGCAGAGTTCAGTATCTGACACCTGTGCTAAGGCTAGAAAGGCACAGAAAACAGGAAGCAGGGGGGAAATGGGATCCCTCATCAAAATGGGTAGAAAAGGCTTAGACACACTCTCACTATGAATAATCCCCCCTCCCCCCACCATGCCCTGTTCACCATAGTGCCACACAACCAGGACAGAACATCCAACTCCTAGCTTCTCACCCAGGAGCAAAGGGTTTGGTCTCCACGTCAGCACCACAACTTTTAAGGCTTGCACCAGAGGGAAGGGCTCTCAGAATACCCAGCTCTGAAAGCCAATGGGGCTTATGTCCACTAGAGGATAGCAAACAAGCAATTTATCGTGGGTGCACAAGCAATCACTGCGATGCCCTAGAACTCAGTGCGCTTTCTCCTTATCTTTCCCTGGAAGTGCTTTATCTGCATTCTTTAAAAGCTGTTACCTAAGGGCTAGGCTTCTAATTTAGCAGGCTTCAAGGGGCTGATTGTGATCCTACCCAGAGACATAGGAAGCCCACTGACACCTTTCTCCTCTTCACTCTGTAGCCCACTCCAACTTGCCAGTAGCTCTTTGGAAGGAGGTGTGCACATGACCACACCCCAGCTTTTAGGGCTGCTCCCCAGGGAATGGGTCCCCAGATCACTGGGCTCTGATAGCCAACAGGGCTTTACTCATGAGTCCCAGAGGACTGCAGCAAACGAAGAAGCAGTTCTTAACCATCTACTTCCCCAAGGTTCAGTGCAGAGGCAGTAAGCTAAGAACAACCATCTCCCAATCTTTCCCTGAAAGGGGTTTATCTGCATACATTAAAGTCACCACCTGAGGGCCTAGCTTCTAAATTAGCAGATACCTGGGGGCTATCAGTAATCCTCCTCATGGACAGGGGAAGCTGGCTGACCCTTCTCCCACCAGCCTGCTCCAATAATAAAATCAAGTCAGCAGTATCTCCCTGAAAGGAAGTTATACACGTATCTGGCACCCCAGCTCTTATCGCTAACACTTGAGGGATGGGCACCTGGATCACCTGGCGCTAGCCGTCAATGGGCCTTGCATTAATGAGACATGAGCAAGACTGCAGCAAGCAGAGAAACAGTTCTTAATGGGCACAAGAGCACCCCCAGCACTTGGTGGCTACCTGCTTGGGCCCAGCTCTGAGGGAGATGGCCAAAAATTTTCGCCCTGAAAGCCTAACTATACTTTCCTAGCTTGTACTTGAGGATGCAGCTTCTCAGCTTGGCTCTAGATGCTGACTGCAATCCTCACAGACAGGTCTTGGGACATTCATAACTACTAAATGCCGCTAAGAACAAAGAAGGACACCTCGACAATCACAGAGCTGAGAGACAGCTAGGAATTCAGTCAGGCTGGTCTGTGAGTTTCTTCTCCTACATGAGACCACTCTGTCAAGACTGGAAGAGGTGGTTATTTAACAAATGCTCAGAAACCAACACAAAGAGTCAAGGAAAGTGGAAAACAAAAAACCACACAGAAAAAAATAGGTTCCAAACAAAAGAACAAGATAGATCTCTAGGAACTGAGCTTAAAGAAATGGAGGTAATAATCTACCTGAGAGAGAGTTCAAAATAATGGTTATAAAGATGCTTTACTGAGGTCAGAAGAGCAATGCATGAGAACAATGAGAATTTCAACAGAGATAGAAATATTAAAAAGTACTGAAGACAAATCATGGATCTGAAGAGTACAATAATTGAACTAAAAAATTCAATAGAGGGGTTCAATAACAGATTTGATCACGTGGGAGAAACAATCAGTGAACTCTAGGATGGAAGTGGAATTCTTCTAGTAGAGTGAAAAAGAAAAAAGAATTTAAAAAAAAGTAAAGATATTTTAAGGGATTTATGGGAAAACATCAAGTGGACTAATATTATCATTGTAAGGGTCTCAGAGGAGAGAGAAAGGGACATTGACAAAATAATGGCTGAAAACTTCCCTAAGCTGGGGAAGGTAACAAACATTCAGACCCAGCAAGCCCAGAACTCCAAAAAAGAGGAGTCCAAAGAGAACCACATAAGACACACTATATTAAATTATCAAAAGTTAAACATGAATAGAACATCTTATAAACAGCAAGAGAAAAAACACTTCTTATATACAATAAAATCCCCTTAAGATTATCAGCAGATTTTTCAACAGCAACTTAACATGCCAGAAAGGTATGGGATAACATATGCAAGTACTAAACAAACAAACAAAACCCCTGCTAATCAACTGAGAATACTCTATCCAGCAAAACTGAGCTTCAGAATTGATGGAGAGATAGAGTTCTCTAGACAAACAAAAGCAAAAGGAGGTCATCGCAGAGATCAGTCTTAAAAGAAATGTTACAGGAAGTTCTTCAAGCTGAAACAAAAGGATGCTAATTAGTAACAGAAAAACATTTTTTAAAAAAGTATAAAACTCACTAGTAAATGCAAATATATAATCAATTCAAATAATGTTGTAATGGTGATAGATAAATCACTGATAAGCCTAGTATAAATGGTAAAAGAAAAAATATTAAATTAACTATAATTAATTTTTTAATGGATATACATGGGAAAAGACCCAAACTGTGACATCGAAACATAAAATGTGGAGCTGGGGGCTTCACACAAACTGAGAAATGCACTGAGATAGAAGGCTGGCAGCTAGATGCATCAGAAGGTATTTCAATCTGAATCCATTTGTGCAATGGTTAATTTTGTGTGTCAACTGGACTGGGTCATGAGATGCCCAGATATCTGGCAAAACATTATTATGGATGTGTCTTCTAGGATGTTTCTGGAAAAATTAACATCTGAATTAGTAGGCTGAGTAAAACAGATTGCCCTTCCAATACGGGTGGGCCTCCTGCAATCTATTAGAGGCCTAAATGGCACAAAAGGAGTAAGGAGAATTCACTAACTCTACCTAATACCTTCTGGCTGGGAAACTGCACTCATATAGGAATTTCTATAACTGCTGCTCCTAATTCTTAGGCCTTTGGACTCATACTGGAAATATACCTCTATCTATGAATCTCCACTTGCAGATGGCAAATGTGGGCCTTTTCAGCCTCCATTATCAGATAAGCCAATTCCTTCTAATAAATCTCTCTCTCTCTCCCAGGCTTCTCCCCCACCCTCCTATTGGTCTGATTGCATATACTATTATCTCTTCCATATGCTACTGGTCTGTTTCTCTGGAAAGCCCTGACTAATAAAATTTGTTTCTTAGTCCCATTCCAACATTATAGCCCATTTTCCCATGTAAGCCCATAGCATAGCTGTGTGTGTTTCTGTATTAAGTCATGAATTACAAAGAATTTGATTCTTATTAACATACAACCTATCAGACAGTGAGTTTCCTAAAGATAGAGAACCTAATTATCTTTGTCTAACACTTACTACCACACACAGCTCAAGATTTGGGTACTTTCAGATTAAATGATAAGGATAAGAAATTCGTACTTCAAAGCTGCTCTGTATCTGAATCCACAGGAGAAGAGATTAAGTGAAGGACAGAGGTGGAGGAGAGGACCTTGGGTACTGTCAGTAAGAATCCTCTTGCCCTTTTCCAGCAATAGAGGAAGGCCACTGCCTACTTTCAGCCATACTGCTGGCATTAGCCTGGGGTTTTTCAATACTAACACTGTTGACATTTTGGCCTGGATAATTCTTTGTTGTGGGGGCCATCCTAGACGTTGTAAGATATTTAGCAGAATCACTAGCCTTTACTACATGCAGTAACATCCTTGCAGGTCTGACAACCAGGTGTGTCTCTAGACATTGCCTACTCTCTTTTGGGGTCAAGACTGCCCCCAGCTGAGAACAAGTGCCTTACCTGTACACACTTAATTGATGCCTGGGTTCATGTCTCCCCTGCTAACAAGGCAGCAAAAATAAGGACACACAGATTTCCCCTCCGCCCTTAGTCCTAACATTGCTGAGATGCTTATGAACTACTATTATATAGGGCCACATCACCTTATCAGGAAACTCTCTGACAATCATCTGGTCCCTAATCTTAAGGCCCCCTAAGGACCCTGATTTTAAAAACTTAAAGTAAGAAAAGTGCACACAAATACAGCAAGCAAGGAAATACTAGATGTATATATTTTGTGATTTTTTTTCCGAGGGTAGACAGAAGTTGTAAGGAATAAACCTGGGGAAATTTGGGGAAAAGTGCATATGGTAATAAGGATAAATGCTAATGGGCAATGAGATCATTCATATGTCAGGCATCCTGTTGGGCGTTTTAAATGTATTACTGTAAAAAAGCCTCAAAATGACTCTTTAAGGAAGGTAACATTCATCGAACTCTCACCCTTGGTAAATGGGGATAATAAGAGAGATTAAGTAATGTGCCTAAAGTCATGTGATAATAACAATTGATAGACTTAGTACTGTGGGTCAGACCTTGTTTTAAATGTTGATCTTGAATCCTCATATCAATCTGAAGAGTCCTGAACCAATCTATCTCCATATTTTCCATATTAAAAGGGTGCAATTAGGCATCTAGAGATTAAGCAACTTGCCAAGAGGCATGGAATTTAGTAATAAGCAGCAAAACCTGGACTCAAGCAGTTAGGTGGCTTTGAGCCAAGAGATTAACTTCCCAGGTAAGCTGCCTCTCATGGCTGGTGAGAGGTTTGGATACAACCATCTCTCCAAGAATCAAGGACCAGAAACATCTTTTTTTTTTTTTTTAATTAAATTTATTTTTTTTTATTTATTTATTTTTTAATTTCTTTTCAGCGTAACAGAGTTCATAGTTTTACACCACACCCAGTGCTCCATGCAATGCGTGCCCTCCACAATACCCACCACCTGGCTCCCCCAACCTCTCACCCCCCGCCCCTTCAAAACCCTCAGGTTGTTTTTCAGAGTCCATAGTCTCTCATGGTTCATCTCCCCCTCCAGTTTCCCTCAACTCCCTTCTCCTCTCCATCTCCCCATGTCCTCCGTGTTATTTGTTATGCTCCACAAATAAGTGAAACCATATG